>NDXB01007503.1:426895-462268 GCA_002631895.1 Agapornis roseicollis | reverse complement strand
AAAGAAAAGAAAAGAAAAGAAAAGAAAAGAAAAGAAAAGAGAAGAAAAAGAAAAGTTATCTACAACATCCTGGCCTGTCTCTGCCACTAGGAATGGATGTGAGGGCTCGTTCAGGGAGGAGGCAGCCTGTCCCTGTGCATTGAGGAAGGGAGAGGCAGAAGTCATGAAACAGGGCTCTGTTTGGCCCCAAATTTGATTTGCATGGTTAAAACTTGTTGATCCCATAGAAGGTTCTCCTGGCTGGGAGCTGAACTTGGTTCCACAGCCAAGCTTTTTCCTTTTCCAGAGTGTTCAGCATAAATCAGACTTTCATAGCCGCCTTTGAGTGGAAGGAGCAAGAAATCTCCTTTTGTCTCCTGTCCAGGAGCTCTGGGAGAAAGGAGCTGTCAGGAACCAGCCCAGATCCTCTGACGTGTGCTCCATGCATCCTTGCTGCTTGGCTCTGCATTCCCCCATGTGGTGTAATAGCCCCATCAGCTCCTGGGCCCTACCTTCCCCAGATGAGATCCCAGCAGGCTGCTGACATCCAAGTCAAGCTGTGCCCTAAGCAAGGGACACTCTAACACCTTTTGAGACCTGATGCTCTGCCTGGCCTCTCACCCAAGCCATTAAGTGGGCTCTAGCACAGATCCGGATCTGGCATGGTGCGCTGTTCTGACTACTTGCATCCTGCTAGTGTCATATCCTTAGGCTTTTTTTGACTCCAGGGAAGTCACCCTTCCACATCCTTTCCTATCTCTCTTGTCACTGCTCTCACTTGGAATTAGTTTCCTAATATCTAAGTAGAATTTCCCTTGCTGTGCCTTGTGTCCACGGACTCCCATGCACCCCCAGGAAGAGTGCAGCTCCCTTTTCCCTATAACCACCCATTATCTTTCTGCTCTGGCTCCCAGGGCCTTCCACATCTCCTGTTTTGGCAAAGTACTGCTAATTTTCCTTGTACTGCTTCACAAGCATTTGAAGGAGATGGGTAAGTCCCCATAAACACTACATGGGGCTCCTACACTCGAGCATCTCTTGGCAGGTAGGGAGGACTTTGGTGGAGATGGCTGTAGAAATCCTGCCAGCACCTGCAGTGGAACCAAGCAAAGGACTCAGCTCCATTGCTGATCCTGTTAAAACAGAGGTTTAAAGCCTCTCTACTGGAGCCATTCCCTGCTAGTGAGATCCATACAGTCTATTAAAATTAGGGATCTTATTATGGGCTATATAAAAAAGGTAAGGAGGAAATTAGAACCCTATGAAGTGTTTCATGTGTGCAGATGGTAAGGGCATCTGAGGCCAAGAAAGTCTCTACAATAGGCTTATTCCAAATAGAACTCCTAATTCTGCAGGGTTTCCCAGATGAAAGACTATGTTTTCTGCACAGCTCACCCCTGCTGACCAGCCACACTGTCCTTGGGATGGAGAAACAGATCCTAAATACGTGTTGTGCTCTGTCCTGGTTTTGGCTGGGATAGAGCTAATATTCTTCCTAGCAGCTGGTACTGTGCTGTGTTTTGGATCTAGTACAAGAGTCATGTTGGTAGCACACTGACGTTTTAGTTGTTGCTGAGTAGTGTTTACCCTAAGTGAAGGACTTGCCAGTTTCCCATGCTCTGCAGGTGAGGAGGGGCACAAGAAGCTGGGATGAAGCAGAGACAGGACATGTGGTCCAAACTAGCCAAAGGGGTATTCCATACCATAGCGCAACATGCTCACTATAGAAACTGGGGGGAGTTGTAACAGTATAACTGTGGGCAGTTATACTGTGCATCATTTGCTTTTCTTGGGTTTTAGTCCTCTCACTCTTTTTGTTATATCCCTTTTCCTTATTATTATTATTAATATTTATATTGCTATTACTACTATTATTATTGCTATTATTATTATTTTAATACTTAAACTCTCCTTATCTGCCTCACAACCCATCAGGATGTGTGTGGAGTGAGTGAGCAGTGCATGGTACTTTGTTATTGAATTGGTTAAACTGACATGGTTTCAGGAGCACGGTCTCCTCCTAGCACCAAATTCAGCCTTCAAATGCACCTTTAAGTCATACTCAGGTTTATTCCAAACCCAAAGGATCTGTGTTTGCCTCCCCTAGACTTGTTGAGGACCAGCGAGACATTCTCCATCAGCATAGAAGAGCTGTTTGAGTCTATTGAGTAGCACCAGAAGCACTGAGAGCCAGCCAAAACTGGGTATCTAGCCATCCAGCAGTGGCACCAGGCTGCTGCTCTGCCCTTGTTTCATGACAGCAAAAAACACGGACCTTAAATATGGGATGGACTTTGTGTCTGTAGCAGAACCAGAGACCTTAGGAGACTGCGCATCCATTTGTTTGCCAGGACAACCTGTTGGGATATTTTTTCCCTTTCTCTTGCCATCTCCACCCGCTGTGTGTGGTGGTGCCAGAGTCAGGGAGGGTCCCAGAGCTGCTTTCTGAACTTGTTCCTGCAGGACCCCTTGCCCAACCCCTTGTGTCCCACCAGAGCCTCAAAGGGACTGCAGAGGCTGTCAGTGTCCCTGGAGCATGATTTATACAGAAGTCTAATGCCTCTCTATACAGAAGTATAATCCCTCTCTAGGGCTGTCCCCCTGTGCAGCTCTTAGCCTGAAGCACAGTGAAGCTAAGTGACATGACCAAGGTTGTGCAGGCAACCCGTGTCAGAGCAAGCACGGCAGCTCAGCAGTGTTGTGAGCCCTCATCCCTGCTGCTTGTCACCGCTGTTTGGTAGCAGAGCCCTGGCTGCCTCTCCTCCCTGCCCGCCCAGGCAGCCAGCCTGCTCCTTTCTCCTTCAGACTCTTAAAATAAGACTTGCAAAGGCTGGAGCGTGGTTTCGATTTCATTAATAAATCCCTGCTTGCACTTGAAGCTGCTGTGCCTTTTAAAACATTATCCGTGGCTCTGATTACACTCCTGATGAAAGCAGGCATGGCCCTATTAGTTTTCACTGCAAACAGCACTGCCACCTCCTGCTATCCTTTACGCACTCAGTGTGACCCAAGTTCCACAGGAAGGGAAGGGGGCAAGAAAAGGTGTCTTGTAAAGGCAGTGTCTGTCTCCACCTTCACTTCAAACTGAGGACATTACACTTGAAATACCCCTCTAGAAACAGCTTGGATTAGTCCATGCCATTTTTTTTTAGCTACAGTTTTAATTGCAGCCAACAATTAACTCCTGCTGTGCAACTCCAACCCAATGCCTCTGCCCCTCCAGTCCCTGCAAGGGGCTGCACCAGTTGTAATAGGCATGGGGCAGAGAAAAAGGGAACGGGATCTGTTGAAGCAGTGATGGGCAATAGGTGCTCTGCAGCAGTGTCTCCTCTTCACGGCTCAGAGAGGAGGTGGAGTTTTGTGCCCACAGCCAACCAGTGGCAACACACCACTGGCAACAGGCCATTAATTCAGATGTGGAGTTGGGTAAACTGAGGCACAAAGGGGTTAATGTTCTCTAGTGGGAGAGGATGGGGAGAGAAAGGGACCTCTGTTACAAAGCTGCCCAGGTGAGCTTTTCAAACTCCTTCAGCTTTGTTCTGCCCCTTAGGCAATACTTGGAGAGCTTTTTGGGAATGAGTTTGCAGTGAAAACAGGGAGTCTCTGCTCAGACAGGCCTGCAGGCACCAACATGGAGACGTGAGACTGTGGTATTGAGGAAAAGAAATAGAGGAATAGAGGAACAGAGGAACAGAAGAATAAAGAATAGAGAAGAGGGAAAGGAAGGGAAGGGAAGGGAAAAGGAAGGAAACGAGAAAGGGGAAAAGGAAAGAGAAAGGAAAAAGGAAAAGGAAGGAAAAAAGGGAAAGGGAAGAAAAAAGGGAAAGTAAAAGGAAAAAGGAAAGGGAAGGGCAGGGAAGGAAAGGGAAAAGATAGGAAATGAGATAGGGGAAAAGGAAAGAGAAAGGAAAAAGGAAAAGGAAGGAAAAAAGGGAAAGGGAAGAAAAAAGGGAAAGTAAAAGGAAAAAGGAAAGGGAAGGGCAGGGAAGGAAAGGGAAAAGATAGGAAATGAGATAGGGGAAAAGGAAAGAGAAAGGAAAAAGGAAAAGGAAGGAAAAAAGGGAAAGGGAAGAAAAAAGGGAAAGTAAAAGGAAAAAGGAAAGGGAAGGGAAGGGAAAAGAAAGGAAATGAGAAAGGGGAAAAGGAAAGAGAAAAGAAAAAGGAAAAGGAAGGAAAAAGGGGAAAGGGAAAGGGAAAGAGAGGTAGAAAGAGGACAGTAAGAATAAGAGAAAGAAGGTGAGAATGAGGAGGGAAGAAGACAAGGAAGACCCTCTTGTGGCTCCTGGGTTGGCTGGGTGCTGGAGGGCCATGCTTCTCTTGTCCCGTGCTGCATCGCACACCACCATCTGTGTCCGGGCACATTCCCTCCCCTGCAGAAGGGCTGGCTGCCCTGCCCACCCTAAAACAGCCTGGCAGCAGCTGGAGGGGCCAGGCAGGATGGGGAAGTGCTGGCTTGGCTTGGCTTTGCTGCTGCCTGGGTGAGGGTGGCAGGTGAGCAGGGCACAGTCATCACTACAACAGATGGGACAGGCATGACATTACATGGTAGAGCTATTATTTACTGAGTGCTCGTGTTTGTCATGGCTGAAGATGATATCTTATTAAGGAGTCATGACACTGGGTTATTTTCTGAAGCCTGGGGGCCAAGAAGGCTAATGAACAGGGATAGCTCTAGGAATAGATGGAGGGCAGTGCTGTTTTCAGCTGACTAATGTTTTACTAACCTGACCTCTGGGAGATCTCCAGGCTGTGACACATCTCCCTTTTGTGTATAGGGATGGACACTCCTTGCCATGGCCTGTGGAAGTGGCTGTCTTGAGGGACCCTGCTGCAAGAGAGGAAACCCTGAACTGTGTCACCATGAAGCTCCCACCAAATACCCATGGGCAGTCAAACACTGGTACTCCTGCAAGCAAGTCTGTGTGGCAGGCACCAGCTTTTAGACTGTTTACCCTAATCCCACCTTGCAGGGGGTTTTGAGGAGGGCTCTTGGGCTGCATGTGCAATAGCTGGGGGAGCACTCAAGGGTGACCCTGCTGTTAGCATATCACCCCTGTGTGATGCTTGTCATGACAACTAGACCAAAAGCGGTGCTGCCTGGCCCATTTTGCCCCCTCTTAGCCTTCCTCAACACCTTCTCTGCAAGCCTTCACCTGAAACAAGAGCCTTCGCCCTACAGCTCCCATATGCTGGCTTCTTATCACTGACCAGCTCTGTCAGTGTGGACGCTTGACTAATGTTCCCTTGTAAAATGTTGTGTTAAGCACATTCCAGCCACTGACATTAAATACTTGGGCTGGGGCAGCTCTCTCCCTCTGGTGGGCAGAGCACTGAGCCAGCCCCAGCCACACGCCTGATGTTGCCATAGCCAAAACATGTGCTCTTTTCTGCCCCATTTCCACCTCTTCTCTGCTCTTCCTCCAGCACAGGCAGCCTGGGCACTGGGGGAAGCGAGGAGGCAGCGGGCAGGACCACGGCTATCTGGCAGATGAACTGATAATTACCCCGGCCTCCCCTGCATTCCTCTGTGCTAACAGCTCAGCTTATTTTGTTTTCGTCCACAAATATTGACTCGCTGGGTTCTTTTCACCTCGTGCCTATTAAAAAGGCATTGCTCATGGTATTGTTATTGAATTTGTTCTGCAGCTGTGAGAAGCATCCAGCGGCTTCAAGGAATTCACCACTAGCACAGGCCCTGAGGGCTGTGTGCCCTCCCTTCGTGCGCTTTGCCTGCTGCTGTCTTAGGGACAGGACCCAGGCCTGGGGCAGTAAGGATGTCACCCAGCCTTTCCACCAAGACTGGTGCAGGGGATGAGGCTGCAGAGATGTGGACCGCTCCTGGGGATGCTGCTTTGCTGCTCTATGCCTCAGTTTCCCTGTTCAGCCTTGCTATTTGTGACCATTTTTGTAATGCAAATGAACAAAAAGACGTTTGATTTAACAACGTGCCTTTGTGCTGCTGCAGTTTGCCCCACTACGCTCAGTTCAGCTTGAAAACATGGGATTTGTTTCCAAATGCCTTAACCTGGGGCAATAATCAGAAAAATAACCTCCTTCATTTCACACTGAGCCGTATTATCTGGGTCATTACTGAGCGTGACGGCAACGCTTACGCAGACCCAGCCCTGAGAGTTTGGGATCGTGGCTGTGGCGGAGGGGCTGATGTTTTTCCCCATTCAGGGGGTTTTGCCATCTCTCCTGCTTTCCTGGCAGTGTTCAGGGCAGGGGCAGCGGGACAGCAGCCTGCTCGTGAGGAAATCCCCTGTTTCGGCAGCTGTGCTCAGCTTTGGCATCACTCCCAGAATAAAAATGACTGGCACCACATTCCCGGAGACTCCCCTCTGTCCCCAGCCACCTCTCCAGGGGAAATCCCAGGGATGCTGGCTCTCTGTCAGTGGATCTTACCTGACTCCCAAATGCCAAGACAGAATGGGAATAGGGAACTGGGACACATGAGATAGGCTGCAGCAGTGTCAGTGGGCACCCAGGGATGGGTGTCCTCATTGAAACCTTTCCCTGTCCCCTGCAAAGTGTCCTGATGCCCTCTTCTCCATTGGAGGTCTGACAGATGCCCGTTCCTGTGGGTGCACTGTGGGTGAGCAGCCTTGGGATCCTCTGTACACCCATCTCCTACAGCATCTGGGGGAGGGAAGGAGCCAAGGCAGAAGCAAGCTGGGTTGATGTCTGCACACATAACCAATGGCAGGACTCTCTCCTCCTTCCAGCTGCTCTGGGGATCACAGAGCAGCAAATCTGAAGAATCACAGAATCACGAAACCATAGAATCAATTAAGTTGGAAAAGACCTTTAAGACCATCAAGTCCTACGTTTATGCCAGGACTACCATGTCTACCACTAAACTATGTCACTAAGGGCCTCATGGACTTTCCATGCTGATTTTATGTACCAACCCTTCTTTACGCCTCTAACTTCTTCATGCCTCTAACCTCCCTTCAAATGCCTTTTTAACCTCCCTCAGCATGAAAAGAGCCATCAGGGGAAATCCCAGCTCATCAACCCTGCCTAGACCCCAGCAATAACCACCAGCTAAGCACGGTGGCTGCTTTTATCAGACATCAGGCAGAGCTGTGATCCCCTTGGTGGAGGGATGCTCTTTTGGAGGGAGGGATGGGACATGTGTGGGCTGCCAAGGGCTGGCTTGTAACCAATGGGGTCATGCATCTTGTTGTGTCCTACTCAACCACCATGACAACACCACTCATGGTGCTGCTGCCCTGGGGACCCCTTGTAGATCCTGGAATGGGGACAGCAAAGCATGGCAAGAGGTGTTTAACCCTGCAGAGACACCCAGGAGCATCATGAAGGCTTGGGATATGGCAGCAGGCTTAGCAAGGGGAGAGGTCCATGTAGAGAGGGTATATTGAGGATGGCTGAAAAGTCATGGGCGCAGATGTGATCCCAAATGCCCTGTGCTGAGCAGGTTGTCTCCCATCTTGTGACCAGCCTGCAAAATATAACTCTACTGCCTCCTCCTCACAGTGCCTGTTTAAGGAA
Source organism: Agapornis roseicollis (assembly GCA_002631895.1). Taxonomy (NCBI): domain Eukaryota; kingdom Metazoa; phylum Chordata; class Aves; order Psittaciformes; family Psittacidae; genus Agapornis; species Agapornis roseicollis. The sequence goes on along the minus strand of NDXB01007503.1, from coordinate 454,774 downwards.
GGCAAATGTCAGCGTTACTGTGCCTGAGTGTTTATTTTGGCAATGACCAGGGGCTTGGCTAGTGGGCACAAGGAGGAGGATGCGGCGAGGAGTATTAGCCACCCCTAGCAGCTCCTGCCATACCCCACTGAGGATGCAGTGTGCACATTTCTCCTGGCTTCAGGCTTCACCACATCAAGCCTACCGTAAATACTGACTGGCTGCAGGGTGGGCACCATACCAGGCCCTGGCAGCAGCCAAAACCTGGAGGAGAATGGGACCTGCCTATGGATACCGCTGAACCCCAGTGTGATGCATAAGGGCACTGGCCTCAGCTAATGCCCAGGGTCATTCCAGGCATAGCAGCCCCACGTCCCTGCTGCGGGGGAAGGAAGAAAATGATTGCTGAGGAGTGTCCTGTTCTCCTGACCTTTGCTCTCCAAATATTTAGGATCCCACAGTGCATAGTCACAGGCCTTGTTCGGCTTCAGCGTGATGCCATTTGCCTCCTGTCTCAGCTGTCCTCAGTAATTCATCTCTGGCTTGCTGAGCCGGGGTTGGGGAAGAGAGAGACCTCACTTGGAGCATTGTGTACAGTTCTGGTGTCCTCAGCATAAAAAGGACATGGAACTATGGGAACAAGTCCAGAGGAGGCCACGAGGATGATCAGGGGACTGGAGCATCTTCCATACAAAGACAGGCTGAGAAAGTTGTGGCTGTTCAGCCTGGGGAAGAGAAGGCTGCGTGGAGACTGGATAGCAGCCTTCCAGTATCTGAAGGGGATCTATGGGGATGCTGGGGAGGGACTCTTCATTAGGGACTGTAGTGACAGGAAAAGGAGTAACGGGTTCAAACTTAAACAGGAGAGGTTTAGATTGGATATAAGGAAGAAATTCTTTCCTGTGAGGGTGGTGAGGCACTGGAATGGGTTCCCCAAAGAAGTAATGAGTGCTCCACCCCTGGCAGTGTTCATGGCCAGGTTGGACAGAGCCTTTGGTGACTCGGTTTAGCATGAGGTGTCCCTGCCTATGGCAGGGGTGTTGGAACTGGATGGTCTTAAGGTCCTTTCCAACCCTAACTATTCTACAATTCTAAGACATGCTTGCACCACCAGCTCCTGTGGGGTGAATGCAGGTATCAAAGCACCCTCCCAAACCCCATCTGATCCCTGTTACCTGACACCCCCTATCTTGTCACCAGGGGTGGAGGGGAGCACCCATGGGAGTCCCTGTTCCTGTCTCTGCTCAATCCTTGCTCCCTGGTCTGCATGCATTGCCATCCCCGTGGTGACCAAAGAGAGCCCAACCAGGCATGGTCAGTGAGCAAACTCTGTCAGAGTTGGACTTTGCGTTAGGAAAGGTGCTGAAGAGTGCATCTGGGGAGTTGATGTAATAAGCAGGATGATAAAACTGGGGTATATGTGAGCAGCTGGTAAGCCAAGAGAAGCAATCCCAGACTCTCATATAGCCTGGTGTTTTTTGGCCAAGAGCCTGGGCTGGTGGCCATATGAACTTGTACTGCATATGCTCTAATTCCCAGTCTGTGCACATGGCCTTGTGCAGCACCTGAGGGCCTTGAGCTTGCTGTTAGGAGGTGGGATAAATTAAGAAGGATGCTCTTATCTCCTGGAGTAGCTGTGGATATACAACCTCTGCTTCTTGACTTCCTAGTGGTGTCTCTGCTCTGTGGCTTCTTGGAAGAGATGCCTGGCTGGAGAGGTCTGGACAGAGGCTGGGATCTTCAGAAGAGACCCCAGGAGGAAGAACTTCATTTGGGCAAGGCCATCCTCTTGGTGAAGGAGGGAGAGTGCTCAGGTGGCAGGTCCTTGGGTCATGGCACTGGCTGTGATTGAGCCATTAATGAGCATTAATGACCTGAGGGTGCAAAGGAAGAAGAGCCCAAGAGGAGGGTGCTGAAAACAGGAGTGAGACCTTGAAAGGGTCAGTAGTGGCTGTTGGAGTGTCTCTGCTCTGACTGTAGGTACATGGTAATCCCATGGTTAGCCATGCTTTTACTCATTTTGGTTGAGCATCCATTGCTTCCCCAGAGGAATTTCCCATCCACACCTGACACAATGAAAGAAGAATAAGGATTACTTTAATGAAGACACCACATAAGAGTAAATTCTTTAAATAAGACAGAGCCAGAGGGGATGTGTCTATTAGAGACCATTAAGCCAGAAGCCCTGGATGGACCCTGCCATTCCGAAGTCCCTTTGGTGCTGGTTGCCAGGGGCTGAAGAGAGTAAAACCCCCAGACCACAACAAGGTTTGATGATGAGCTAAAATTTATGTTTCACCATAAACAAAATTATTTCATTTTTTAAGCTCTTTTAAAAGAAACTTAATGAAACTGGTTTGTAACTGATTACATTTTCACATTTTCTTAGGAGATTAGAGGTGATTTTTCAATATGCTCTTTGAAATCCTGATAGCAATTCTTTTATTGGCCAGACACTACATTTTCTTACCAAAACCCCTGTTTCATGTGGTTTCCAAAAACAACGATAATTTCAATAGGAAGCACTAATGAAAAATCAGAGAAAAGGTGCCAGTTTCAAAGCATATGAAATGTGAAAAAAATGTATTTTTTTCTTTCTTTTTTTTCCTCATATGGATTTATTTCCGTTTCCAACCAAATTTTGATCATCTAATAATGGTGTTTCCTTAAGAGGAAAGAAACGCCAAGTTGACCACAGCAACACAGCTTAGAGTTTTAGCTGATGCAAGTCAGCCCATCTCCAGAGGGGCTACACTCTATATAGCACAGAGAGAATATTTAGCTGTGTGTGTTTATGTAGTGTCTTCACACCCTTCCATTTGCTGCTGAAGTCAGTAGCAGCAGTCCTGCCTGGACCAACAGTGCTGCGATTGTACGGCGAAGAGCAAAAAACCCTGTGGAGATAGAGCGAATATCATAAGCAAATAAAAAATGGAAGTTGAAAGGTGAGGTTTGAGGAGAGGAAGTGACTCATGGGTTGGGAATGAGGGATGGGGTCTTGGGGAGCCTCAGCAGCTCCAGCTTCAGTGACCCCCGACTGTGAGGAGTCATGGAGAGGACAGAGGAGAGGCCAAGCATGGAGCAATGAAATGAACAGTTGGGTCCAGGGAGAGCTATGAAACCCTGGAAGACAAGCCCATGGCGGTCATGCAGAAAGGGGAGGAATATCCAGCCTTTCCAGACTGTCTGTGCTGTTTATTCTTCCCTTGGCTTTGATCGGGGGCTGTGTGAGACATGACAAGGTAGAGACTTGAGGGAAACCAGTAAAGCTGAAGCATTTACATCAATGGTTTAAAGCTGCGCTCAAGCTCCTGACTGCACATCTGCTGTGCTGTATAGGGAAAGGGCAGCAGTATTTCCTCAGCCACTGTAGCAGAAAGGAATGTGGTAGTATATTTTAAATAGTTTGGATATCCTTGAATGAACCCCCTGACCACCTCCTGCAAAGCCGCCAGAACCCAGCCAAGCCATCAAGTGTCTGCAGCCAGTGTGTACTGGGGAAGGATGCATGGATGCCACAGCAGTGCACAAGTCATGCAAGTGTTGTGGTGAGTCAGGGAACTGGTCCTCTTCCCACCACCCTCCAGTAGATCTGTGTAAAGAGGCTTGGTGTATTGCATCTGGTTGTAAAAAAAACTATTTGGATGCTGGCTGTGCCTTAGCAAATGGTTCCTGAAATAACACAAAGAAGACCTCAAGCCTGTAAAATGGGGCTGGCTTGTGAGTTGGAGACTTCTTGCCAAGGTGCTGCAGTGGCAGCTTGAAATGAAGCTGTGTGCTCACTTCTCCACCTGCCCTAACCCAATGTCCTGCTGCCTGCACCCTTCTCACCTAGTCTACATGGGTTAATGCTCCCAGGGCACGTTCACAGCTCTGACATCATGCAGAGGGCAAGTGCCAACAGACATCCTTAGTGTCCCCTGACTTTGGCAACACTGAGCTGTTCTTGGCTTCATTAGAGCCTGATTTGCATGGTATGGAAATAATTTGCTCTCATTAACTTAGTCTGGATGTGGTTTTCAGAGGGACGCAATGTTTGCAAGTGAGTTGTGTAGCAAAGTGGTTTTTTCTACCATTATAGGGAAGGAACAACACACACACACACATACATATATATAAGTAGTAGAGACCTATTTTGCAGGCAGATAAAGCTTTTTATTTCACCTCATTGTAATGAAAACAGATTTTAGCTTTAGCACCACTCGGTGTCATTTAATTTCTGAACATCCCAGATACACCTTCATCATTCACACATGGTTTGGCTTCAGTATTTCTAGCAGCAAAGCAAGCTGGAGATGCTGTTTTCTCAGAAGGATGCAGCATTACCTGGAAACCCTGTTGGTACCTGAGCTGCCTTGTACCAGGACACCAGAAAGATTTAATTCAAGGTCTGTTCCCCAGGGTTACACAGCCTCAAGGAGGTAGAGCTGAAGAAGACTCCATCAATCTCTTGGTCCTTCTACCTTCATACGTGATCATTGTTTCTGAGGGCTGAGGAGGCAGAACTCCATTACTGGGAACATGAAATTATTTGGTGAGCTATTGCTGCATGGAGATGCTCTATATCCTCAGTTTCTAGCACAAACACTGAAAAGCACAGTTTTTAATGATCCTTTCTGGGTGGAAAGCCCCAGCAATACCACACAGAGCCTACCAAAGCCCTGGCTGGGCTTCTGCCTGCATGGAGCAGTTTCCATGCTCGCATCCAGAAGGCTTATGGCCAACCTAGTTTAAACGCAGCGTGTGGCAGAGCTCAGCTCAGTGGAGAAGAGAGTCAATCAAGGTATGTTTGATGCTTCCCATCTCTTCTGATCAATCTTCAGCACTCATGAACTAAAACTGAGCGTTTGACTGTAACAGGGGAATTTCTCTCCTGCTTTCATAGGCCAGCACTTGGATGAGGCTCAGCAGCAGTTTTAGTGTGGATTCTGCTGGGCATAATACTGGAGACTTTAATTGTAGGAGTTGGCTTGGAGTCCTCTATTTCTTGAACACTATTGAGACAAACATCCTGGCCAAGGAATCAGTGCAGTCACCCTCTAACTCTGAGGCAGTAACGTGGGCCAAGTATTGCTGTGAAGCACTGAACAACATGCCGGCATCCAGCCTGGCTTTGCCTTTAATATGCATAAGGCAGTACATGACATTGATGTGGGCCACGGACTTGAAGAAGAACACTTAAAGAACCAAAACCCTGCAAAGCAGTGCTGCTCTGGAGCCAGGGCAACAATGGTCCTGACGCTGCCCATCATACATTGGTGACCACCTGTGCATGTTTTAGCCCCATCTCTTCACAACAAGCCCCTCCCGGTCCTGACAAGCTCCACTCAAAGACACCTCTCCTATAAATCACCCTCCAGTTAAAGCAGTCTCTTCTCTGCAGTTGAAAGTGCTGAGCATGGGGAAAGGATGGAAGAGTGTGCCCTACCTGGACAGGAAAAATAGGAAAGCGAGGTTAGTGGCCAACTCTCTGCCAGTATTTCTTCTGCTTGTCCTCCAATTAGGCCAGCAATATCATTCTGCTGTTAGAAAGTAATCTCTGTGATATTCACCAGTGATGGATTTGTTGGTTGTAAAGTTAAAGAGGCTTTGGGCTTAGGGAGCCTGACCTTGGATCTAACTCTTCTGAGCTTGGGACTGCAGGCTGATGTTTTAGCTGGAAAGCAGAAACTTTTGAGCTAGTAAGTAACAATAAACAAGCTTAATGTTGGTTTGTTATGTATCTGTTAGAAGGCGTTTAAATGTGGAGCCCTGTTTGTAGAGAGACAGGTTAATACTGAGTAAAGGAAGCTGGTTGGATGTTTTTTTAATGTTGTTTTGGAAAACCTTGAGTTTTTTGTGGGAGAAGAAAATGTTTCACTTGCTTTCAGAAGCTATTTTTAATGGCTCGGGTTTTTTTAAACATGAGCTGAACTTTTGGTGGATAACTGCTATTTCCTCTTCTGCCTTAATAAAATGGTAGGTGATAAAGGAGGTAGGAGAGGGGGAAAAGAAACAATGTGAAAGGGTTGGCCCCTGTTCCCTAGTCTTTTTAATAAAAGTGTTTGCAATATAGCTTTTCAAGAGTAAACATTGCTCCTTCTTGAAGTTTATGGGATGCAAACAGTGGTATTGTGGAAGAATGTGCTGTTTGCTTTTTAAAACAAAGCTTAGCAAAATATCTGCAATATAACTGGAGGCTCTTAAACTGCGTTTACCTGCATGCTCAGAAGTCTTTCTATTACATTCTAGAAACTCAGAAATATGGGTTTTTTTTCCCTTCCTTTTTTTTTTTTTTTGCCCAAATCTGTCTGTGCTCTATGTCAATGATGAAATAATTGCAGTCTGGATAAAGCTTTTTAGTGCTGAGAATGAAAAAATAAGCACTGGGAATGGAGATACTCTGTCTCTTCCCTTGGAGAAGGAAGACTCTTGTGATCCAGTTACCATAGTGTCAGTTAGAACTGATTTTCAAATGAAGGGTCTGGAACTCCATCATGAGCCTATTGCTGCTCCAGGAGTTCATCCCATAATTTTCTCTGTGCTTTTGTCTGCTTTCTTGCTCAGGGTGTATGGCCAGGTGCCAGCAATGTGACAGCAAAGGGTGAGCACTGCCAGCAGATCCATTTTGGGCTTAGCTATGGGTATCCCAGGTGAAAAGTGTTAGCTAATTAAGTCTGCCTTGAGTGTCAGCCTCAGTGTGAGGTGTCCCTGCTTATGGCAGGAGGGTTGGAACTGGATGATCTTAAGGTCCTTTCCAACCCTAACTGTTCTATGATTCTATCTCCAGAAGGAGACTTCAGCTGGGATGTCATTTGAGAAAGGGAAGAACCTGCCCTGTATTATTCTATTCCTCTGCAAGGTGATTTTGGCTGCAGCTTTTAAGCCTCTTATTTCCAAGGCAGTTCATGTTCCACGTACCCACCAGGACTTGGTTTAGAAAGATGCTGGTCACTAACAGGATTGAATGACTGGGGTATCTGGGGAGGGGAAGATCTTAGGCAACTTCTGATAGGTCTCTGCTTTGTCTTTTGCTCAGGTTCCCTGGGGTGCTAGCAATTGGGATCAGTGGTCAACAGGACAGCAGTGCCTGGCTGTAACCTAGCACGTGGATTGCAACGTAAGGACACAGGGAAATCTTTTATTCCAAAAGAAGAGAAGAAGCTCCATCATTGATGCCGGGCAGCCAGCTTGATGTCTTGCCCTTGTGTGTCTCCATCCGTCATGGGCTCAGAGGTGAGAAATATTTACTATGCTTGGAGAGATAAATCTAAAGGTGAAGCTGATTGTTGTCATATGCTTACTGCTATTGCTTTGTTGTACCCATGTAGAGCTTTATCCTGTTCATATCTGTCCTTAGTTCTCCTGTGGTGCTTCAAAAATCCATTCTGGCTAAGTTCTTTGCAGTGCTGTTGAGGGCAGCTTTGGTTGATGTACAAGGTTCTTCCTCTAAGTTTGAGGATTGAGATGTGACATGGATGGGGTTACTTTAATTTCTATTGTCAAAAGGAAGGTTAAAAAGTTGCTTTGATGTATCTGTTGTGTTCAAATGTAAATATATTTTTGTATTCAAATGAAACATTATTGAAATGTGGATTTTTTTTGCTGCAAAGAAATGCTTGTTTCATTACTTTGTATGAATCTTTAGTGTTTGGAAGTCTCCTGAGGATAAGGGACTGGATGTATTTATATTGCCCGCTAAATTGTCCCATGTAGTAGTGCAGGCTGGTGGGATAGGAGAAGGTCACCTGCGTTGAGATTTCATAATGGGCAAACTTTGTGAGAAATATATGTGACTCTGGGATTTGCCTGCAAAGAGTCTGGAGCAGCAGCAGTGCTGTGTAACAGTGTGTGAAACTGCTTTTGAGAGCTGAGTTTTGTTTTGCTTATCCAGCCATATTATTTTAGGACAGGTGGGGTGGTTTGCTACAGGTGCTTCTGGGGTGGTGCATGAGTGGTGAAGGAGATCAGGTGTAGCCGGGGGTGTAATCAAACACTAATTCAGCAAACCAGGCCTTTTGGCTCTGTGAAGCCATGTTGAAAATATTTATTTTTCTGTTGGGGAAGGATGTGTTTGCAACATCTGGGATTTCTGGGAATTCCCCCTTCTGGATGGGCTTAGGCATAAGTAGAGCAGGAGCTGCGCTCATCTAGTGATCCTGTCCATGCAGTTCTAGCTGGAGACTTCACTGGGTGATCCTTGCATCTGGCACAAAGTCCTGGGGCTGAGCAGTGCCTAATGGCACAGGAAGGAAACCAGATTCAAACTTGAAGCTACTAAATGCTGAGGAATGCATCTTGTTAACATCATGCTCTGCTGAGGTTTCCTAGCATGTTCTCACTCAATTGTTTGCCCAGGTTTGTGGAACAGGCATTGGGCATCTTGCTTGGTAAGGAATGGAGATGTCGGTGGGACTCAAGCAGACCTTGAAGAAATTTGGGGTTGGTTTCATTCCCACACCCCTTCTGGGAGATTTGCCTCCTTGACTGTGCCAGTCTGGTTCAGCTTTAAGTCAAATTTTAGATGGTTTTGGGCATTATATAAGCCTGTGTAATATTTTATTCTACATATAAAATTATTCTTTGTGTGTAAACATATTTTATATTAGTACAGAGATGCTAACCCTAACAAATCCATTTTTCTTTAGCAATTAAAATACAGATTACAATCCTCACTGCTTGGGTGAAAAACTTTCTGCAGCTAATTCTTGATCCTACTTATGTGTTGATGTCTCTTACCCATCTTTGGCACAATCAAAGACCTTCTCTACAATAGCTGAAACCAGATTGTCTAAACTGTTAAGAGTGTTATATTTGACCTGGTGTTAATTACATGTGTCAGCAATATTTAAGTGGTAGAGATGTGCAGATGTGTCAGAGATTGAGTTTTGCTGGGCAAAGATTCAGTAGCAAAACAGGACGTGGCTTTTAGAAAGAGAATCCAGTCTCTGGCAGCATCAGCTCCAGGTCCTGGAAGCCAGAGCCCACAGGCACTACTCAAGTTCACTTTGATGCAGGAAGGCAGCATTAGATCAGGTATTATAGGGGTAATGGAGGGCGAATGGGCATCAATCTAATGTACTTGGCTTTGGAGCAGAAGAGCTGAGATGGTGGCTTTTATTTGGGCAGGATATCTTCTGTTGGGAATGAGAGCAGCTGCATCACAATCTCTTGACCAGGTCTCTGATATGTGAGCTGTGGATTATTGTATCCTGAAAATATGCAGTTTAAGTAACAAGGCTGTTTCTGACCCATTTCCTGAAATGTAAGAAAATTCTGCTTTAACAAAGGAAAATAAGATTTTCCTGAGCAATGAACCCAATTAAACCTTTGTTGCAATCTTCACTTTTCATATGTTCTTGTCCAAAATGGTTTCTCATTTCTCTGATCTCCTAGTGCTTCTCTGGACAGCAGCAGGCACAAGATACATCTGGTTCTGAGCTGTTTGTGGTGTTTAGCTGGTTGTATACCCATGTTAAGAGGGTAGTTTAACTGCCTTTGTTTCCTTTGCATTGAGGGACACCAGTGAGGCTTCCTTTATTTTACTCCTTCGTTTCTGCCCCTTCCTCAACCAATTCACAGCAGTTTTGGTTTAAGCTCAGTAAAGACTGGCCAAGGGGTAGAAAAATTGGAAGAATGGTTCAACATTTTTAAGGAGAATGGAGAAATCAACAGCATCATTGCATCTGTGTCTTTAGAGTTAGCTCATGGGGCTAAGAGAACAAAGTTAAGTATTTCCATCTCAAAGATGCTATGACTTTGTTAGTATTTAGGTTGCCATCACCAGGAGAAAACATACTAGTTCATATCCTTAGTGTGGGTGAAGAAAAATAGTACCTGGATACCAGACCAGATCTGGCAGCAGTTTTCTCTGTAATGATAGTTTTGTTTTTTTTTTGAGGAAGAGGAGGCAGAAATTTTTATATAGCTGAGATTTCTCCATCTTTTCTTATCCTGTTCCATCTCTGAACAGTCTGAACTGTGCTTTAGCTTCTGAGTTTGTAGTGCCAGACTTGCTAAGCTCCCTCTCTTCTCTGGAAATCACTACAAGTAAGACAGTGCTATGACATCTCTATGACTAAGGACAGCTTATGCTAGCTGGGAAGGTGTGAAGCAAGTGGCCAGGCTGGGTTGTGGTATCTGATTGCCACTGGCACTAATAAAAGGGCTGATAATCTAATCATGTTTTTAAATACTGAAGCAACTTCTATGGCTTTAATGATATGGAGAGGAGGAGAGGAAGAGAATGGAGTAGGGATTGGCCACAAATAAATTCATCTGTAAATGTATGAAATAAAAGAATTGATGAACTTTGCAGCTCACTATGGTCTTTTCTTTGGATCTCATGGAGTGGTACAGTCAGCATCTGGATACTGTGGTCAGAGCTGACACAATTCTTCCAGCACCATGCTGTGTCCTGGCAGAGACCTGCATTTGCTACTCCAGAGGTAGTAACAAGTGGGACTCTGCCATTTGATGCCATCATGACAATAAGTACAAGTGGGCTACAAGGGGGTTAGACGTAGTCACAAATGACAAGTTCATCCGTGGCTGTTGATCATGGAAATCTTTGGCTCATAGGAAATTATTCAGACAGATTCTGTACTTGAGTGGACCTTTGCTTTTAACTGCTGGGGCACCTGAAGTCTGGGTCCTGCTACAGCACTGAGACAGCTCCTTTTTGTCAAAGCTGAGACCTCATCCTATAGGTGGATAGGTAAATTTCTCATGTCTGCATCTCCTGAAGATCCATCAGATGTGCTTCAGGTGTGTCTAAGATCATTCTAATAACATTGAGTTCAGCACTGAGTATGGCCTCTTGAGGAGGTTGAGCTGTTTTCTTCTGAGCATATTAAAGACTAGATGTGTGTGAGAGACCTGAGGTTTTGGTGGCCTAAGGCTTCTACTTCCACTGCTACTTTTCCATGTTATCTAGCCCCTCTTGGATATAAAATAAAACTTTAGAACCAGAATACAGCACTCCTCAGATCACAGGACAGAATATGCTCCCTGCTTGCTTTTCTCTTTTGGACCATATAAGTTGATTGTGGAAACATGGTTGAAGGGAATCCCTTCATCTCTGGAGGGTGTGGATGAAGAGTACAGGCTACAATACCTCCTGTCTTTGTTGCTCTCCAGGTGAGGGTGCTTGTCACCAGGTTCAAATCCTTGGGATGCTTCCCTTTCTGCTGAGCTTTGGAAGGGAAAAGTTGAGTATGTACACAAAGAATTATGTTAAGCTTCTACCACAGGAACAAATTTCAGGTGAATCCCAGTTTCTGAAGCCCTAATGGAGGCCTGTTGTGACAGAAGCCTCTGTTTACTGCCTGAAAAGTAATACTCAGCAACATGAGTTATGGAGCCTTTTCTAGCACCCATAAATCTTGGAAGAGAATCAGAGTCTTCAACTATGTACCCACTCAGGCTAATACTACTTCTTGCAGCTGGAATTAATCATGTCATTAGGCAAACAACAGGGGTTCATTAGGACCAAAGGTGACTTTAATTTAATTGAAATATAACTTGGCAAGTAAAGAGGTGATCCAGTTCACAACACCTAATGGGAGGTCTGGGTTATATATGGAAAAGTTAATGGCCGTAAAAATATCCAAACAACATATTTGTGCACGTGTTCCAGTAAAAGTCCGAGCCAACTGCTTTTTAATGGTTTGGGTTTTCAAATGTATATATTAATGTTCTTAAAATAAGAGTAAGACTATATGCACACACAGTATAGAAATGCGAGGTGGGTGGGGGTGTGAGGGAGGGAAACCTCATGGTCAGGACAGCATCAGTGGAAGCCACTCTTCTTGTGCTAGAGAAGGCCACTGAACTTCTTTGTTCCCCAAAGCATGTGTCTGTGTAATAGCTGTTACAGTCTTGCCCTTAGTGGTTGAGAAATAAAGGTTCTTACCTGCTTCTTGTGGTATTATGTGTAATGATGCTATACAAATGTACCTGAAAATGATGGTTTTGGTTTTTGGCAGTTTCATGTATTTAGATTTCAGTTAAATGACAATGTAAAATAAATGAAAAGCCTTCTACTAATGATATTGGCATTCCCTTGTGAATGACCACCCACAGCCTCCCAAATCATATTCATATATTAATTAAATTGGGCAGCCTGTAAATCAGTGCAGCAACACAGCCCTTTTAACCTCCCCTCTCTCCTGCAGAACAGGCACTCCCATTTCTGCATAAACACTGCCTTGTAAATGGACTCCTACATAAAATATTATTTATATTTTAGTAGGTAAATATATGACAGTATGCATACATCGGTGGGTTGTGACATCATAGGACCAGCCTGCAGAGTATGTAGCTTTAGACCTGTTTTATTCCCTAGGCTGTTTTTCGTGGAGAAGGGGCCATCTACATGGGCATGAGATGTGTATATCCAGTGTTGAATGTGAATCTGTACTCCAAAACGGATTGTTGGAATTAAAAGTAAAAACCCACTTTATTTTTCCATCCCCTTAATTTCTTGTGCATCCTGAAAGGGCTCATGGTGGAGCATCATCTCAAAATTAATTTCATAGGGAGTTGGCCAGTGTTTGTAGCATGATGCTAACATTGTGAAAGCTTGTGAGATGCTTGATTCTTCAGTGCTCAGGTTGAGAGGGTAGGGGAAAGTAAAGAGCCTTAGGTAACAATGAATTATGAGTGAATAATGAAAGAACATTTATGCATTGAAAGTAAAGAATAAAGGGAGGAGGGCAGGGGGGAAGAAATGCAAGGTAAAGGTCAAGTAAAGGAAAGGTTCCTGTAGGAGACTCAGGAGGTCTTTGCTGAATGGCTTGCTTGGTGTTATCACTTTGTACAGGTCACTTGGGATGTTTCTGTGCTGAAAGAGGGACTTGTATGAGGCTCTTGGAGAGCACAGTAGTGGGTGCTGGGTAGGAATACATCTCCTGAGATTGACAATATGGTTTTGCTTAGGCAGTGCCTCTTGGGATTTGCTCTGTCTCTGTGGCTTTTGTGCCTGTTTCTCATTTCAGTAGTTTCTCTGACTGTTTTATCTCTATGTCCTTTGGGTTTTAGACCACTGGAGAGAAGACAATGTTTTCACCAACTGACTTAAGCCTTCAGCAGGGCTCACCTTGTAGTCAAGCTGGCTTTAAGTGTTTCCTTTTTAGCAAAGCAACTGTTTTGGAAGCTTTGGGAAACCCACAGCTTGGGAGGAGAAAAAGAAAAATGAGATAGAGTGGCAAATGACAAACTGCTGCCACAAATGGGGGTGGTGGACTTCCAAGGCCCAAGGGAAGGAGTGTGATTGAATGTTAATAGTGAACCCTTTTCATTAGCTCTACAACAAATGAGAGATAAGAGCAGAAATGATTGCCAGTCTCTGGTTTTAGCACAGAAATGTGTCTGCCAGACACCACCTCCTTGTGCTGGAGTTGTCTCCAAAGGGATCTCCCCAAAAGGGGGAGCTTTTAGCCCACCATATGACATGTCCCCCACTGACTGTCCTGGTTCACTGTGTTGGAGACCATGTTGGATGGAAAGGATGCTTTGCACCTTGTGGTTACCCCTGACACTCAGCTGTCCTCTCTGCTATGTGGGGAAGTGAGGTGTGAAAGTAGCCACACTTCACCAAGAAAGCCATGGCTTAAATTGGTTTTTATCAGAGCTGTCCCATTCCTTAAGATGTAGAAAATTCCCCTCCAGAGGAGGTCACTTGCCTTCTGTTATTGCAGGGGAAGAGCAGCACAGGGAGGTGAAATGATTTTTTAGAGGTCCCTGTAGGGGCTTGCAGCAGATCCCACACTAACAGCTCTTCCCACTCCTCCTCCTAACATCTACTAATATCCCTGTCTATATGGTGCTTCAAAAGGCCAGAATACCAGAAGATGTGTGTTTGTTTTTAGCTGGTAGTGGCACATTTGACCTTCCCCAGCACTTCTGGCACCTGGTGTCTTGACTAGTTTTGCATGTGTGAGCCTGCATTTGCAAAGCCACCTTAAAGACTTAGCTTTAGATAGCTGTCAATCACTGCGTGAGAGCATAGTATTGTTACCTATGCTAGCCTCCTGCTGCCTATGCCAGCTCTGGCCCTTGTACCCTCTGCTGGCTGATGCTCAGCATAACCCACCTTTGCAGCATGCTGACCCTATACTCCCTCTGTCCTTGTTGTATGGGAAAGGGGTGCAAGTAGACTAGCTGACCTGCTCAAAATCTCTGCGGTGGATATATTTGAGCACTGAGGTGGCCTGGTGCTGGCTTAGTGCCCTTCAGCTTGGCCAAGAAGCCAGGCAGAATGGAAGTGAAGCCAGCTGATCCTTTTTAGAAACTTCCTTGAAGAAGTCTAGGCTGGGCTCAGCCTTACTCCCCTCCACCAGAGTTCCTTGGTGCCTCACATGAAAGCATGGCTCTCTGCTACCACTGCTCTGATTCCCTGCAGCCTCCTGGGCTAAACTGCTGTGGCTTTTCCTGCTCTGCTGGGAAAAGGAGGCTGTGAGAGGCACCACAGGCAGGGATAGGGTGGGCAGTGGATTGAACATGATGCTGGGATGACAAATGTACCCTGACTTCTCCATCCTTTCACCCTCAGCTTTCTCACAAGTGAAGGTGGTTCCAAACTTGCTATTGTCCAAACCTGGGGGCTTTCTGGGGACGCTTGAGGGTGTTGAGCTCAGGCTTAAGCTCTTACATGCTGGGAGCTGAACATATTTCTCCTAATCCTTCTCTTGTTCCCTGGTGTAGACTTGCTAGTCAACATGCAAAGCCGGTGGTGCAGGCAAAACCCAAGGAGTTGATGGGGCTCAGTATACTCTTGTGAGCTTCTGTGCAAAGAAGCATTTGTCAGAAGGTAAATGAAGTAAACTAGCTCCTAATTAGCCTACACAAAGGATCTAATGCTATAAATGTAGAGTGGGCACTATAAATCCAGCCCATATCTCGCTGCACAGTAATTTCCCTGCATAGACAAGCCTCAAGTCACAATTCATTATGGCTTGGCTACATAGACCCCCCGACATTGTGCCTCCCCTTTACTGAGGGCAGATTGTCAAGCTGTGACCCTGCCTTAGTTAATTAACCTTCAAATGGGATTTATTTTCCCTTAGTTACTTGTGCGTGCACACATTTGGTAATAATGACTGTCCGCTTCCCTCGCATTTGCTAAAAGGGGAGTAAGTCATTTGTTAGTATTTTACCAGGGGTAAAAAAATAAAATGGAATAAAAAGCAGGCCTCAACTTTCATGGAAAATTGATAGCTTTATGCCAGAAAGAGACAGTTCCATCAGCGCCACTTCTTCAGCTGTCTGCAAATATTTGAAACCCTGAGATATTTAATGTTTTTCAGATGGCGATAAATCTGCAATAGCGCGGCCTTGCTCGAGCTTAGTGAGAGATGAAGTGAGATAGGAGAAAATGCATGAGCCGGTATGGGAGAGGTATTGCTGCTGGTCACACTTATGCTGATGTCCGGACAGGTTTTCAGGACCTTGCATGCACCAGCTGGCTTCTCTTCGCCAGGGAGAAATACAAACGCAAGCTTCCAGTTCATTTCCCATCCGGTTGTGAGCTAAATGTTTGCCTTGGTTTTTTTGCCTTCTCTCCCCACTTTTTTATTATTTTTGCAATCTGACATTAAAAATATGAACCTACAGCTGGGGAAGGAGAAATGTCTCTGGCTGAAAGCATTTCTATCTTGCATCTGGCAAGCCTGAGACCTCGCTTGGGGTTTGTTTGTTTAACCTTTTGTTTGCTGTGCAGAACCTCTGTGGCAAGTTGCAGAATGTGGTTTGGTTGCAGATGCTTTGGTGTTTTGAAGGAGGAAATAATAGCATCTCCATGTGTTTTGCTTGCAGCATTGCCTCTGCCTAGGGTAAGCTTTGGATATCTTTCCCTGTTACTCTGATGCACCTGATGTACCCTGGGGTTGGTCCATAGGGAGATGGGTGATCTGGAGGGAAGGCTGTGGAATCAGCAGGGACTTTGAGGGCAGGTATGCTGGGCAGGAATGAAGGCTCATCTGCAGCATATACATCACCTGGACAAAGAAGAGTGGGAGCAGGAGGAGTTTCTGGTTGTCTTTCCAGGCACTGGGGCTGTAGATGTCTCACAAGCAGAGCAGCAGGGTGACAAGCTGGGATATGGCCCAGTTAGGGTGAATGCAAGGTGCAGATGCTTAACTGAGTGGATTGCCATCAGCCTACTGAAATACGCCTGCAGCATAGCCTGATAGCACTGGAACAGGAGGAGGCCAGGATGTTTTCAGATTTATTTTCCTTTTGGAAGTAGAGAGTACAATGATTATTGCAGAAAGTGCTGTTTTAATCAAATCAAAGAGCAGTCTGGTTCTCTGAACAGCAAGCAAAGAGGTGGTGGGTGATGTCAGTGTGGTTGTGTGGCTGTAAAACCCCTGCATGGAATGGCAGAGGGATGAGGCTGTATCTCAGTTTGGGTTTCTTGCTTTCAGCCTGCCGTGGCTAAATCAAATCTCCCTACCGCAGCTGCGATTCACTGATGGTTTTTGTCCAAGTGTCTGTTCGTGAAGTTTTAAAGAGACAGAAACACCTCAGCAATTTGATTTTGGCAAACAGCTGTGAGCCAAGTGTGGAACAACAACAAAAAAAATCCCTGTAAAAATCGGGGAAAATGCCTGTGAATTTCCACACATTTCACAGAGGCGGTGTGGTCTCCGAGGCAGCAGGGTGGTCTGGATGCTTTAGCACTGGCGTAGAAAATAGGCACTCCTGTGCTTGAATGCCAGCTCTACCACTGATGTGCCATTGAGCCTTGGCGAAGGCACTTGACCTCTCTATGTCTTGGTGGTTCTTCTCTTCCCTTTCCCCCTTTTTTACTTAAACATGAGAATTGGTGGCCCCAAACCTGGGTGATGGCCAGCCTGGGCTTGGCACGGCCAGGGAAGGTGGGGCAAAGGTGGCTATGTTCCCAGGTTTCAAGGGCAGCCAGGGACTGGAGATGTTCCAGGAATAAAAAGTGTCTTTGACCTTGATGGAGGCCCTGATCCCGTAGCACAAGCTGTTAATGCTTAGCTGCCTCCCACCTCCCCGCTATTCTCAAGTATCCTGGAGAAGTGAAGATGTTTTTCCAGGAGTTTGGGATGTCAAATGGGACTTTATTAGCACCCGGGCAGTCTGGTTTTGGCAAAGCCCATGCAGTCTCCACACCCTGCTTTTGCATATTCATGCTCATCCAAAATGTTCTCTTCTGGGCTGGGCTTTCCCAGGCTTCATCTCTGGTCTCTGAGCTTGTGGACTGGGGGAAGGGAGTGAAACCCTCTTGAGGGAGTGAAGTTTGGGCAGAGCTGCAACAGCTAAAATGGCCAGAAGCTGCCCTTAACAATGGGATGAAGAGGGAAGAGTTGTGGGGAGGCACAGGGGCTTGTTGCACCGTGAGTGTGGGGATAGGGATGGGAAAGGGACCCAGACATCCTGGCTGCTCCTCTCCTGGGCAGCTGCCCTCCCCTGCCTGTCCTCTTACTGACCATCCTGATCCCTATGCTGTTGAATGAATGGAAAAGCTCCAATAGGAATTGATTCAGACCTTATATTTTGAGTGCTCTGAGGATGTCCAGAGCCTGCTGCCAAGTTCAGTGAAGCTTGTAAAATGTTCAATTCAGTTACTGTCACTTTTTTATCTTCTGGTATTTCAAGAACAGGCTTAGGAGTTTAGGTGAAATGAACAGGGAGGAATAAGAATAATTGGTAGAGCAGGTGTGCCAAAGCTGAGGATATTCCCCAGCTGCCAGTTGCTTTGAAAAGCTTAGTATTTGTTTCTCCTGTTCATTGTTTTGCTGGTGACCAGAGATGCAATCTGCAGGCTGGTAGCTCACAGGGACCTTCTGTGCTTATCCTGTTTCAGCCTGTGAGCATCCCTGAGCAGAGAGCTGCTGAGCTCCTGAACCTGTGATTTCCCAGGGCTATTCTGGTCCTGCTCACCAGGTTGTAAGTGTGCTACCATCCCCTGTGCAACCTCCAGGCACTCCCTTACACCTCAGCAGGTTTTTCTCTGAGGAGGACTGTGCTAAGCATCTCTGTGAGAGGCAGTTGTAAATTGAAGCCCCTCCAGAGGAGCTCAAGCTTTCATCTGGAGCTGTCTTGGTGAAACAGGACCTAAGGGATGTGATATGCTCTCCGTCCTTCTCTCTTCTCCTGGGTTTACAGCCATTAATAACTGCTGTAGAGCAAACAGGGTACCTAATGTGGTCAAGTTAACATTGCTCTTTTGACTGAGACCATCTGAGGTGGAAGCACTGACATCATTTAAGGCTTCAGCCCTTTTTTCTTGCATTGGTTTTATTCTAGACTTAAGCTGAATAACAAGGAGAGAAAATTAAGAGGAACTTAGCCACAAGTCAGGCTTCTTTACTGCAGTGCTAGCTCCTGGCAGCTCTCTGCTAAAATGTGAATAACTGGAGAGCTACCTAGAAGAATAGTCAATGAATGCTCCATGTAGTTATTTTGGAAACAAATATTATTTGCTTTCCTAGATGCACACAAATATTGTTGTTTGTTCTGCATAATTAATTTCAGATGATACACAATTAATTTATGTTAATATTAAGAAAGTATTCTTAAAGTAACTATGGAAAGCTCTTGCCTGTTGGATTTGAAGTATAACCTGCCTGACTTGAATTTTAATAATCATTCTTGCTCAGCAAAAATGCCTTTCTCTGAGGAATCCAGCCTTGTGTTCCAATTAATGCACTTACTCCTGGCAAATGATGTAGCTGGCAGCGCTAGGGTAGTCAAACAAAAAGCAGTAGTGAAGTTTTCCTTTACTTGATGCTGTTTTCACAGGCTATCATACAATGCTTTTACTGACATTTTATGATATATATTCAAAAGCAATGGGAATAGAAATATTTCTGCTCAGGGTTGAAATTATTCTAATATGTTTTGTAGTGTTGTCCATACTCTTTCTCTAATTTCTTTGCATCCAGATCCAGCAAAGCACTTAAACAAAGCACTACAAGAATTTTTTGACAATGCATTTCCCTCCTTCTATTCCCCTAACCCCTGTTTGGAAATTGCAGCTTTAGTAAAAGAAAAGTAAATTTTAAAGGAAACTTCCTGTGTTCCCTGTGATTCCTGTGAGGAATGACTCCTCCTAGCAGCCCTTTGGTTGAGACATGAAGATGGGACATGGTAGTGGCTCCAGACTTTGCTGTAAGAGGTGTAGGGTTTGGTCCAAAGGATCCTATACCACTGGGAGTAAAGTAGTCAGGAGGCTGTCCAGTGGGTAGGACTGGAGGAATCTAGCTCTTGCAAACCTTGTTTTGGGCTATTCAAGTTTTCCTGAAGACTTCAGAAGTGGGCTGGGTGAGGTTGTAATGCCAAGTCCTCTTGCCTTGTATGGAGTGTAAAAGGTGATGCTCCAGGTGTCCTTTGATAAGCATTGGGTTCTCACACACAGCTATGGTGCCACCTTGGCTTTCTCAGCAGTGGTCCTGGTGTTCTCCACCATGGGATGCTCTATGGGATGCTTATAGACCAGTGCCTGAGACTTCCATGAGGCTAGGACCTGTTTGTTAGCTCCCTTGAAGGGCAGTCAAGGGCTGACATGTCTTTCATCCTGTAGCATTGCTGCTCTTCAGTGTTTGTTGTAGGAAGAAATACCAAAAGATAAAAAGCACTCTTGAGATGAGGAAATGACCAGAGCTCCAGCTCTTTTGCCTAAACATGTGTTTAGTTTTCATTCATGGGAGTGCTCCTCCTGACACCCACTGCTTTGGGGTCCAATTCACATCACCTTTTAAAACACTCTTCAATCAGTAGGTGTTTGCACCTCATCTTCACCATGCTTGAAACTGGTCAGTAACAAATGTATTTGTGTACTTGTAGCAACTCTCCTTTCCCTTGGGTATAGGGGGAAACTCTGCTGTCAATCTTTTAGGCTCTTTGCCAGTTTTTGCCTGATGTTAATTGTTCCAGCTCCTTTGAGCTACAGGAGCTCCCTTTGTAGATAAGAGGCATCAGATGCCAATGCTATTTTGGATGGGAAATACATGGGTTTGATTCTGGCTTTTAAGTGAGTGTCTGAGCCTGGTAGCACTGCTGAAGGACCAGGAGCCTTGTGCTGGAGAGGCCAAGACACAACTTCTACCTGGAAGCCTGTCCCACAGTGCTGGAAAGCCTCTTCACTACCTCTTGGACCTGCAGTGATGTTTCCTTTGTTATAAATGAACTCCTTGGCTTCTTGTGCACATCCAAGTGAAGCAGAGGCAGGGCCATACGTATATTTTGACAACTTTAATTAACATACCATAACTTCTTAAGTGCTATGACAATGTTCTGTGATCATAGGTCTTGAGAGACACGTTTAATGCTTTGGAGCAAACTAGTTTCTGGCCTGAAGTGTAAACTCAGTGGAGTCACACCATTGATGGATTTGGCCCCATGAGTTCAGCGGCTCCAGCAGGCTGTTTGCTAGAGTCAAACTCTGGCAAATGATTGACTCTGAGCTCAGTTGGAAAAGCTTGTGAAATGAAATCACAGTGCTTTGCCCATTAGGCTTGGGATGAAAAGCGAGCCTTAGAGCTGCCAGTGGTTCATATTTCATATGCAGAGATTTACTTGTATTAGTTAAGATTGCGATGAGTTTGAGAAAGAAAGAGAAGGAGACAATTTGTAAGCCAACACAGAAATAATACTTCCCTATAGTAAGTGTATAATGAGAACTGTTGCTTTTATTGGATTGAATAAGTTTAGATTGTTTAAGGTAAATAGGTTCTGAATTGTGAAATGTATCACTGATGATTGACTTCCTATGTTATTTTTACATCACTTCTTATGTGTTAACATCCTGAGTTTGCTTCTGAGACTTTCTTTCCCATTCCTCTGCTCTTTTCCTTTCACACCTCTTCCCTTAATCTTTCCTGCTCTGGCTTTGGAAGCCTATTGGCTTTTAATGAACATCTAATATTTGTCATAGACAGCATATGCTTTGCTGTCTCTAGATGTAATTACAGTATGTGCAAGCAAATCTGAGCTGGTTTTAATCAGAAAGCAATGTAACATCAAAGAGCCTTATAGAGATTTGCCCATGCTGCGGTTTGTGGCACCTACATTGGTCACTTTAGAAGCATCTTTCATTGCTTGTGTTTTCATGGTAGCTCAGGTCTTTTGCCAGTTAGATCCTGTAGAAAGAGCAAATTCATGTGCAACGCTTAGTCTGGAACAAAGACCCCACCGCAGTTGCATACCACAGTCCTGCCTGGTTACTGACAGATTTCCCTGTAACTTGAAAGCTTTGGCTTTTGGATGCAGTGGTTAAAGTCAAGAATTTAGTTAAACTCTGAAGAAGGCTGCCTGTCTTCTGAATATGGAATCACTGCCCTTCCAGAGCAAGTGAGCTCTTTCACAGGAAGCTAAGGAGGATATTTCAGCTGATTTCATGTTCCTTGGCTTTGGGTGTTGCTTCCTCTTTGGTTTAGGATTCTTTTTTCCCATGCTCTGCATTTGGAGACTTCCAGAGCAAGCTACCAATCCTGCCAGTTTCTTTGGGAAACTGCAGATGTCTCAAAGCAGTACAACAGATGCTGAGCTTGGGCAGGTGATTTAGGGTCCATTGCCCAAGACATAGGGGGGTTGGGGACCTGATTGTTTGAATGGGATGAGGAACTATCTGCTTTCTGAACATCTTCTAACACTCCCCACAGAGCACCTTCCAGTATTATTCACTCTTAACAGCTCTGGAAATGGGGATGCAGTATGGTTTATTATTTACCTATGCTTCCAGTGGACTTGGGAACAAATAAGAACAGGAAAACCCAATGAACATGTCAGCCCTGCTCTATCACCCTTCCTATGTAGTTATGATCTATCTTCCCCAGCTCACTGTTTGTAAGCAGAAATGGATAAGGAATGCTGAAAGTAATAAACAAATGTAGTGATCCAGAGGTTATACAGAATTCTAGAATAAGAGATAGATGTATTTGTATCTATATAATGTATATTCTTATTTTGAATTTCACTGGTGCTTTTGTTGTGTGTGGAAGAATCAATCTATACTTATAATGGATGTACTGGTGGTATACACATACGTGGAGCATTAAGAGACCAGATTTAATTTACAGCAGGACTAGATACCAAACTGGTTCTTTAAAAAAGATATACTGAAACTGTTGAAAGTCTGTTGGAGGTTTTCTGACAGAAAGCTGGGATTTCAAGCAAAAGGATTCATTTTCCTGGGTAATTTCTGCTTTTCATCAGATTCTGATCATATAGCATAGCTCTCCACAGAACTCCATTGTTCATTGACACTGCTCAAGCATGGAATATTTTTTGTCCCAATACCTTTTGCCAGAATGTCTGTTTATAGATGCAGGAAAGGAAAGCTGATTATTTTTACCACCTCTCCCTTTTCTCCATTTGTGTGTGTACAGCTTCTATGACACATCTTGTTAGATTATGGTGTCTCAAGGCTGAACAACCACATCAAGTGTTAGGAAAACAGTAATGTCCCTCTCACATGTAACTCTGGTCCCCTCCAAGGCTTTTGGGAGCAGTTAAGAAGCAATCAGTTGTCAGACAAAGAGGCCAGGAAACATGGGAATAAAACTGGCTTTAATAGAGGTTGGAGTAGCAAAGCCATGTACTGCCAGGCCTGTTTGCTGCACTGCCTTGTGCCTGCCGTCAATGCGCACATCTGCACAGTGTGTACTGTGATGCTGTGTGAGGATAAGGCATCAGGTTCCTGCCACCTGTCTTCAGCATATCCAGCTGGTAGAAGGCAGCAAGATGCCAGGCTTGCTTTCAGCATTGTGGGACCATGGAGTGGCAGCAGCAAGGGCTGTGCTGCTGACTGCTCATGTCCTGGGAGCACAGGAACAAGGAGTGCTGCCAGCCATCAAGCTGTGGCTGATGGGTGAGGACAGCAGAGCTGCTGACACCAGGCATGAGGGACCAGGCTGTTGCAAGACAGAGACTGTGATCACTTGTGTTTGGGTCACACTTCTTAGGCCTGGGTAGCTCCTGAGCAGTTTGTATCCCATTGCTGGAGTTACAAGTGCTTCCTGGGATGTGGGGAATATCCTTTGCCCAATCTGAATCTGAAGGTAGGATAGGCCCCTGAAGACATCCATGGGGTGTTTTAGGTTTAGCTCCTCTCTAGGAATATTTCATTTACATGTACTGAAGGGTATCTTCAGGAAAAGACAGGAGGTTGTGGTGCAGGTTGCTTCAAATCCAGTGATGTTACTTTTGCCCCTTGCTTTGCGAACAGTTTTTTCACTTGTTCTGTTGTGACTGCTCAAACTGCCTCAATTTAAAGACTAAAATGAGAGAGATAAAATGGTCTTAATTTTAATTAAAACAAAGTTTGTTTTATTTCATTAGCTAGCTGTGTTATTTCAGGGCTTGACAGTAAAGTTATATGTTACCCTGTGGGTACTTCTAATTGTGTTACAGGGTTTCTTGTTCGCCCTGTCCAAAACTGTTCAACTCCCGTGCTGAGCTCTATTCTCCTGCAGCCTGGAACCAGCACAGCTAATGAAAAACACTCCAGTAATAACAAGGGGCTCTCAAGGGCTCCAGATAATTGGGGAAAGGTACTATTAACTTTACTGGAAGGCAAGCTAGCAGAGCTTTAAGAGCCTACTGCTAAAGGTACCAAGAAATATGGCCTGATGGCTTTGGAGGTAAGATAAGAATGTGGGAACTGGTCAAAGTAAATCAACAGAACTAGGGAAAAGACCCAATAAATGTCAATGCAGGGACATATTAGACCAAGGCAGCCCCAGACATATGAAATAAGGTCTTCTCCTGCCACGCTGTCTAGAGAGGTGTATTCCCAATGGTGCAATTTGTCAGAGACCAGTGGGAAAATGTCATGTTCCAGGTGGGAACCTGAGACTGTTAATTTTCTAGGTGCAGGAATAGTTGCTTCTCTATTCTGGGACTATGTGGACCATTCCTGAACACCTGGTCCCTCTGCCTCTGCCAGCATCAACACAATACACTTTGAAAAGAGAGATAGGAACCCAAAGCAAAGCTGCTGGGGGTCATGCTCCCTGCACACAAAGCCTTCTCCCATTCGTTAGGAGTTACAGATTTGCTCAAATCCCCAGTTGTAAATCCTGGTATCTTGTGCAACATGAACCCAGGGTGGCTGTAAAATGCTTTTGCTGGGGAACCTGAATAGAGAATTACAGCGATTTAGAGGTGTTTTATCTGCTGTTCCTGGTATAACTGCAACTGCTGCTGCTGAAGTTTTGGTGTCTGGAATTTATTTGCTGCAGCAGAGAAGGTGCAAAGGGAGAGGTGTGACAGTTTAATTCTTCTCTTGTGTTGCTTGCATGGCTTTAATGTTTTCAAGAAAATATTTAATAGGCATTTAAGGCAAAATTAATCCTGTGGAATGGAAGGGTGTTTTGAGGATAGTGGTGAGGCAGAATGGAGAACACTTAGATTCAGTTCCCTACTTTGACCCAGAGATCAGGCCTGCAGAAGGTAGAGAGGTGCCTGATTTCCAGTTATCCAGCTAAGTACCTCTGAATGAATGGGTTGAAATTTATGCCTCTCTTTCTCACCTATTGTGAGGTGTTATCTTAAGCTTGGGTATTATATAAGCTGTTTTGTTAATTTTCCTCCGATTTTTCTCGTTGGTTGCATTATAGGCTTACATCATTTTGTAAAAATATGAACTTCTAAGTTGTTTCATCCAGGGCTTGGGTTTCCAACAGGATTGTACTGTACTTAACCTTCAGTATGTTATTGTTTTAGTAGTTTTGTCCAATATGAATAACACCTTATACCATAACATCCTCGGTGGATGTGGAAAGATGTTGTAGAAAGAATCGAAAAGTGTTCCAGGAAAGTCAAGCTGTATGCCTTGTTTGATTTCTCTGCTTAGCCTCTTAGAGTAGCCAGAGTAGGGGGAATAAAAACATTGCAAAGAAGACATTGCTGGATAGAAGTTATTCTGTTTCCAAGTCCTGTCAACATTAATAACTCACATCTCTTCAACAGTGCTCTGGGCTGTCAATAAGAAATGGGAATGAAACAAGATAAAACCGATCTGTCAGAAAGCAGATTGCATCGGAAAGATAATAGAATCAAATTAATTTATGGTGCGGAGATTTCACAACAGACAACAAAGCAATACTGGAAACCACAGTCCAATGTAATGCCTTTGAAGAAATATTGTCCTTATTACAGCTGTGATAATTACAAATGTTTGGTTTAAAAAGCTGTGTTGCAGTCTGGAGGGGGAAAAGAAAACGCTGGGCTATTTATGGCATCCAGTTTTTAAAGATGGGAGCTAAAGAAAATAAGCCTGTAGACATATGAGCTGAGGCTTAGTATTTCCATCTTCATTTAAGAAGGGGTGGTTAGAAAATAGACCTGCCAGCCTGAAGACAGCCTGTATGTGTCAACAGTTTGCTGGGTTCATGAAAGTTTTGGTTCCTGTTTAAGATGGAATTGTCAAAATAACCTGTTCCCATTGAATAAGAAGTTCTGATTCGATAGTGCCAGGAAGTTTAACTCTGTCACTCTCCTCAAGGCTAAAGTGCCTTAAACCAAATCGTTCCATTTGCAATGTCCGTTTTGATTTGGAATAGCATGATTTCAAACTCTATTTGATCTGGAATGCTCCACTTAAAACTGGAAAGTGAAACCTTACATTTGGAAAAGATGCTTCTAGTTTCCTGAAGTAGCTCTGCTTCCCAGAATTTGATAGTTTCTCTTGTTTGGAGAATGGGAGGAGGAAGAGACCCCCGAATTAAAAAAAAAAAAATCCTGGAAAGAATTTATAATGCAAAATTAGGATTATACCTGTACTCCTAGTTGGATTGTCTTATTAGATAATGCACGTGAAAGCTGCAAATCTTCTATGGTTTAAGATCTCCTTTTATTACTCTCTGTGATCCTGCTTTTCCTTTCCCAGTCTGTGACCCGGGATAGGGAACAGCCATGCTTTTGGAGTGGGGACAGGTTGGCGCTGCCCTGTATGATTGGGGGGAGGGGGAGGTGGGGTCTATGCCTCTCCCTTTTGTTAGTCCTTGTCTCACCTTCGTAAACCTGACCTAAGAATGTTATATGGCTTGCAGAATGAACTTGGTAATGTAGTCCTTTTCTCATCCCTGAACCAAAGCAAGTGAACAACTACAGCAGGCTGGATGTGCTCTGTGTCTCTGCACATGTCCTGCATTACACTATCTGGCAGAGAGTAAATATCCCCTTTGTATCTGGGGCCACTGAGTGTTCCAACAGCCCCATAGCCCTATTGGCTTTGAAGCTTGTGAGATGCCAATGCTGCCTCCCCAAAAAGGGAAGGGTTTGGTTGCTGTTCAGAGTTGTGGCAAGGGCTTTTTCCACCTCTGACTACCTGGAGGCAGGTACAAACAGGCCAGGAGAGAGGTGTGTGAGGATAGGCAACAGGCTGTGGGAGTGGGTGCTGTTTTGGCTCTGATATCATGCCCAAGGGAGACTGAACACATGGTTTAGGGAGCAGCAGGATGGAGGCCTGGAGCTGTCTTTCCCATGCCAGGAATTGTGTGTGCGTGGCTGTCTGAAGCCCTGATGGCTGTTCTGGAGTGGGTGCTGTGTGTGGGAGAGACATTGCTCCTTTCCCTTCCTCCACTGTCTTTCATCACCCCCAAAGGGACCTGTGCTCCAGCTGAATAAAACTTCCTCCAGTGGCTCCAGATGTCCCTGTCTCTCTTCACCACATCATCCCCTTTTTGCTGGAAGCTTTTTCCTTCGGTGCTGCTGGATGTGAAAGTCTGTGGCTGCAATCAAACTGAGGGGGTGGGAACATCCAGCAGAGAAATCAGAAGGGATAAAGGTTCCCACCAGCTGTCCTCCCTCTTCCTAGTCCCCTGTGTTACTTACATATCAAAACAAACAACCTGAATCTCAACTATGTGTGTTTTAAAGGGATGAATCCTTCAGGTCCTTCTTGCTGTCAGGGCTGCCTGTGACTGCCAGCCCTGTGTGTGGGCATCGTCCTGCAGTGTGCTTAGCACTGACTCCCCCCCCGGCTTAATGACAAGTTCTCACTTTGTTTGTTGTTGTTTGTTTTGTTTTGTTTTTTCCCCTTCCAGCCAAGCTGACATTTAATTCTGCTTCGGCCAGTTAAATATAACCCCGAAACCTGTGGGTGAGAAAATGTGCCTCTCTGTCACGCTCATTTCAGAGGAGCCAATTAGCAATGGTGATCCTTGGGACTTGGCAGCCTCTTCCCAGGCACCCGGCAGCCCTGGCCCTGCCTCTGCCTGTCATTCTCAGGATAACTGTGCTAGGAAATGGTCTTGTGGTTTACTAAGAAAAGCAAACCAAACAAACTCCCTCTCTCCCGCCTTTGCAACCCAACAACCTGTGGGCATAATTGATTTGCAAGATTTGCAGTCAGGATGGGGCTCTGTTGCAGGTGAAGCTGGTGAAGAGCCTGCTCCTCTCTGGCTCTTTGCTCAGTGCACCCCCCCAAGGCCAGCAACTTTCCAGATCTAAACACATTCAGTGTGGAGGCACTGGTGGAACATAGCTGCCTCTTCTACCTCACCCTTTTTTACCACCTCTGTTCCCCTTTCCTGCTGCAGTGCTGGTAGCACTCTTATTCCCACTTCCAGCCTGTGGCTTCCCCTCTGGAAGTGGGAGGCTGAATTGACCCAGCTGTAGGCTCACTGGGATGCCTCCTATCCCTGAGACCCATTTGAAGGCTGCATACTGGAAACTACTAAGTGCAAAGGTATCATGCACTGCGCTAGGTCAGTCCATGGTGTGTCTAACCCACTGCTGTACCTGTGGCTGGGTCTGCTTGCTGGTGACTGGGAAATATGAGATGAATGGTGTTTCCATTGACACATGTTAAGGGAGTGGTGGGGTGGAGGCTCTATTCTAGTTGGGTTAGTGCTGGGTCTGGCATTGAATTTGTCTTGTCCTTTGTTCTTTTTTTTTTTTTTTTCTTATATTAAGAAACCCCTCCACCATGATTCTTTGTCT
>NDXB01007503.1:397499-426844 GCA_002631895.1 Agapornis roseicollis | reverse complement strand
TTTTTTTTTTTTTTTTCTTATATTAAGAAACCCCTCAACCATGAAAGGCTTCTCTGTCTCCTCAAAGCCCTGGCAAAGGCTTCTACTGTTAATGTCTATTTGTAATCTCCTCCCTGATCTCTTCAGCAGTGATACCCTTCTTGCAGTGGTGTGAGACATACTTGTTAATTTTGTTCTCTAGTCCTATTCAGTTTTTCCTCTCTTTGCGTTGAAAACATCAGAAGCTGTTTCAGTGCAAAGGTACCTTACAGAGTCTGCAGCTGACGTGCTTCAACAGTGCAATAAACACAGGCTAGTTCAAGACATTTATGGTTGGTTTATGCAGATCCCATCTGCCTCTGAGCCAGGGCTTCCGCTTCCCAGAAATGCCCCTTCCTGTCTCCCTTGTGTCTTTAGGACCTGCGTTTTCAGAGGCTCCTCATCCTGGCTTGGCTTCTGTTCCTCTCTCCCTTATGCTAAGCTGGTGTGATGCAAAGTGATTCTCTAGGAGAAGGACACCCATGTTGTCCATTAGATATCAGTGAATGGGGCCAGCTGGGACTACCATCAACCCTCTGACTTGTGTGCAGCTAGCTCCTGGTGGGAGTAAGCCTCGGTGACTGTAGAGCAGGCAACACAATGGCAATCCAGCATATAAATGGACATACGATATTCATGAAAGAACAGGGTGACTCCCTATCTGCTGGAGCAGGAATCTGGGATTAACTCTATGCTAGTCTCTGGGGGCTAGCTGTTATCTGTTAACACCTCTTATCTGGCAGTCCCATGTGCTGACATGTAGTGTCTGTTATAACAGTTTGTACCTCATTAGAGAGTGATGCTGCCTGAAATCACCTGTGGGCAGAGGAGATGGAGATGCTGCCCAAAACCACCATGGTGTGGACATACCCATGGGCACATTGGTGTGGGGACTAAGTGATGGTTTTGTGAAGGCTCTGTAACCCTGCCTTCAGTTATTAGCTCACTTTTCTGGTGAATGGCCCAGGTTTGATTTGCTCACTCAAAATCAAGCATGATAGATGTTTGCATGGTGTTCAGACATTATTGTCACTTCTGCATTTTACATCTGGCTGTAGCTCATTTTAAAACCATTTGAGGCAAAATAGCTCCTCAAAACCATGTTTCTTATTAATGTTGAGACCTATTTTCCTTATTCTTCTTTGATTTTTATCTCCTCCACATTTTCTGTACATCGCCCTAACAAGTCATAGAGGCTGGACAGTATCCATATCACATCAATACTAAATTTCATTATATACAAACATCAATCTGGCTTTGGGCTGCCTTTTTAAACTGTCATCCAACCTGGCAGTGTTCAGTTTCTGTTTAGGTCTGACCGTGAAAAAGCATTGGTTCAAAGCTTGTTCCCCATAATGTTCAGATCAAAACAGTTCCTCTGTGTGTTTATTATAAAAATATATTTTCACCAGCTCTTGGGAGCATTGACATTTTCATCAAGGCAATTTTCTATGGCCCCAATCCATCACAACACACGAGCTGTTCCATTGGTTCCAGTATGACTACTCATTGCTTAAAGTAAATTGTTTGCTTAAAAGCTTGTTGGATCAGGGCCTATAAGCGAGAAAAGATTGCTGATTAGAAAGTGCATTTGTTCCTGTTGTGGGAATTGATGGCAAATTAAGGACATTAGGAGGATTCCAAGATTAATGCCTCTGTATTTTGGGAAAGAAATATTTTAATACTTGCACATTATCAAGAGGCCCTATAATAAACAGAGCTTATGCAAATGGGACACTAAAGACCAAATACCAGACATTAATGGGGTTTTTGATGAGAGTAAACTGAAGGCAGAATTAGTTTCCAGGAGAACTAAATGGCTATTTTCATGCTTATGAACTTAACATACTTTCAACTCCACCTTAATGAAAGACACACTCAGTTCACTGTTAAAAGAGGCACTTAAAAGGCATTAGAGGCATAAGTCCAGCTGTTACAAACTCCAATAAATTTGGATTAGGTCTCCACTGTTTGAGTTGTGTGTGTGGGTGCCTGACCTCAAAGCGAGTTGTTGTTTTTTTTAACTTATTGATATATAGCATTACATCAGGTTAATTACATGTAGTTGTATTTCATGTCGTCTCGGCACAAACCCTCATGCATCACGGCATGGCAAAGGAGAATAGGGCATCGGGAGCCTCTTGGAGGGCTGGGGCATGTTGGCCTCTGCCCCACCATCCAACCCTCCCTGGAGATGAATGCTTTAAGCAGGGGCGGCTCTTTGGGTTTACAGTACACAACTGGCTCCGTGCCTTTGCTTCTCCACCCCAACCCATCCCATTTTTTCATTCCCTGGAGTGAGTTCTCATCCTTCACCTCGCTTTATAACAAAGCATAGTTTTAAACATTTATTTTGGTGTGTTGGAGCAGAACGCCCAATGTTGTAGGGCAGAATTAGGAGCCTGAATTGATGGCGCTTTGATTCAAAATTTGCCTCTCTGATTGTGGAAAATATTTGGTCTGTGTGCTGTTTTGATAGGAATTCCTGACCACCCGTGGAAGGGATCGCACATGGGCAGGGCATGTCCAGATTTACAGCTGCATCTGGGTAGATGGGTCTAGATAACAGCAAATCTTTTGCTCTGAAGGCACTGCAGCCGCTACGACAAAAGAGATGGCTTAAAATTGCATTTCCATTTAAAGTAACGGCAAGCGCTGAGGCCAGCCCAGCCATGTGAGGGAAACATAAAGCTCTGTGATAGGGAGCAAAGGAGGAGAGGGGAAAAAATCTGGGTAGCAAGTAACTAAAATAGATGAAGTGGAACAGTTGGAAATCTCAACTTGAGTGACAAGGGAGAAGAGATCCAAAGTCAGCATCAGATGACTCCAGTCTCATGTCCCATCCCTCTTTCCCCCCCTCCTTCGCCACCATTGCTGTCGCTTTCCCAGCGAAAGGCAAGAGAAAACCAGAACATCTTTTCCAGACTGGGGACTGAGCGGCCTCTCTTGTTGACACAGCAATAATTTTTAATGAGAAAGCTTTAGTATTTGTGTGGGAGAAGTTAGCGTTGTGTACACAGATGCCTCTCCGGCCACTGCGCCGTGGTCCAGGCTCGGCCACGTCCCCCTCTGGCACAGCCTGCGGGGTCCCAAAGCAGATTCCTTTCAGGCAAAGGGAAACATTTAGGCTTGCTCACCTTTGAACTGCGTGTGATGGTGTTTACCTTGGCAAGACAAAGTGGCAGTTTTACAGATATTAAAAACAGTCCTGAGGGGAATCTGGAGGCCTTCCTATATTTTAATCACCCAATTTAGCCAGCCCGAGGAGGCAGCTGGAGGGAAAATGTGTGGCAGAGAATGTTTTGGTTTGCTTGGTTTTGTGTTTTATTTATTCTTACTCTTATTTTTAAGGGGATTTAACAGCAAATAGCAGAGTGCTAAAACAAGAAGGGAGAAAAAGAATGTACGTTTTATTTTTGATGTCCTCCCCTCTGTAAAGAAAAATACAAAAATAGTGGGAATTTTCATATTAATCCATAGCACCTCCACGCTCCATATGGTTTCTTTTTCGGCATTTCCTGCTGGGCTGTGCTCTACCTCAGCTAACCCTGCTCCCCTTGCCCTCCCTGGGTGCGTTCCTCTTCTAATTTGATTTCTATCTGTCAGGAAAGATGGGTGCAAACGGGTTTTGCCCATATCTTGAGGCAAGACCTGTCCTCCCTGCCAGCACTCCCTCTGGTGTGCATGATTAAAAGGAAAACTAGGTTTTTGTGGGGGAAGAGATTCAAAGGAGTTGTGAGTGATGCCCAAAGTTATGCTGAGGTCAGGACCTTGCTTATTGATTTTCTAACACAGCAGAGCTATGTACAAAAGGAAGAGACCTCCTTGCCTTACCCTGATCCAAGATACTCCTTGAGCTTGTGGAAAAAAGAAATCTGGCTGCAAGCAGTCAGGCTTCAACCAGGCTGTCAGACGGCTCTCTGCAGGAACACAATCCATGTTGATTTTACAGAGAAGGTTGTTATCCACATTTCACCACTGATTTATTGTTTTTTAACCAGCTCCTTATGCTGGACTTTTCTTTTTCTATTAAAGAAAAAAATGAAGGGTCCTTTTGCACTTTGCTTGTGAGAGACTCACTGATGGTGGGGTGGTGGCAGAGGTGCCTTGCTCTTGCTGGGCTAGGGAGGAGCAGGGACAAGGGCTGCTATCCTCCAGCTCCTGCCACCAGCCACCTGCGATGCATTCCTTAATGCTTGTCAGGATTTATGAAGGCCGTGGCTAATGCACTCATGTGTTCACTTTGCCCATGGGCTGCAGTGAGGCAACCCAGCTTTGAGAGCGCCAAAACCTCTTCAGTCACTTCAAGAGTAAGATGGGTATGTTGGAGACAGGTCTGATGAAGCCCTGCAGAATTAAAACAGCCATACATGTCCCCTCACCTCCATCTGCAGAATTCATTAGGCAAGCTTGATTGGCCTTTGTTAAACAAAGATGGGATAAGGTTTCATACTTTTTCTGTGGGAGTCGAGCTAAAGTTTCAGGCTGATGATTTAGTCAGGTGTAAGCATGAAGTTTCCAATTTAGAGAAATAAATCTAAAGTGATTTTATTATCCTCTGTTTTACCCTGACACCCTGCTTCACCCCGACTCCCTGTCAGAGCACGCATGATGTGTTTATACAGGCTGCACCGTAATCAACTGGCAGGCAGTATAACATGAGACACAAAATGCATCTTCCACCTAACACTGCCTTTGGTCGCTTCTATATTTCATCATCTTCCAGCTTCTTTGCCGGCAACAATTCCTTTCTCAGAATCCCTCGTATTCTGCCTGGTGAGAGTGTGTATCCTGGCCCTATAGAAACCGCTATTGGTGTGCTGAGACACTGATTTTCAGCTCCTGTTGTGCACTGCAGCTTTGTTTTACTTCATTCCATGCATCTTCCAGGGAGATCCTTGGATCAGACTAGGCATCCTTTGGCTGGAGTAATTTTAACCATCGTGTGTGCCTGAAACACCCACAAAAGTTTATTTTGTGGGAATTGGCAAAATTATAAATGCTTTAAATAGAAAAAAATATTCCTTAGTTTCTGCTTCAGGAATAAATATGATATGAAAACTGTATGTTAAGATTTTGACAATAGACTCATAAAAATATTATGTGATAAAATTGGCTGAAAATACCTCTTTTCTAAACGTAAAGAGAAAGCAATATGAAAGTACAGATAACAATGCTGGGGGGAAGAAAGCGAGCTACTTTGGCCAGGTTTTCAGATTCCATTGAGTAGAAGTCTGCGCTATTTAGTTATTAGTTAGAACGTAAGGACACAAATGCAATAGGTCAAATTCATTTCTTCGTCTTGGATATATCCCTGTTGACTTCAGTGAAGTTTCTTCAATGATGAATTTGTCTTGCTGGCTCAAAGATAAAAAGAGAAGTTATTTTTGTTTAATATTTCAACAAAGGGAAGAGGTTAGTGAGGGGAATTTGGTTTGCAGAAGTTGTGTTTTTCCATGAAGTTTAACAAGGGCAGCCACCACCTAGCCAGTCCTCTTGTATATTTGTCTTCTTGAGGGCTGAGTGCTTTCTCCATAGACTGTCCCAAACCCTTTTTTGCCAGATGCAATCTGCAAAGGGTACTCACAGCCATGGTTTGTTCATGTTCCTGCAAGCAGTGATGGGAGCTGCCCTCATTCAGGTGCCTGCTGATTTGGTTTCATTTGAGGATAGGCTTTTGGAGGTCGAGCCCTGTGCACTGTGTCTCTGTTGTCCCTGAGTGCCACCTGGTGCTCTCAGCAGTATGCCTACCCCTCTTCACATCTTTGTTGTGCTTTTCCTGGGTGAGCCTCTTGCTGTTGGCCTCATGTTTGCCTTGATGTGCAGTTTTGTCCAATGTGGTATCCTTTACTTTCCCAGGCTTTCCTCCACTTCCATTAGGCCCTTCTGGCTGATGGCAGAACAGTGAGAGGTCAGGATGCCACAATAGCTGGAGAAGCTTTTGGAGACCTTGTGAGGCAAAAATCAGTTCCACCTGCACTGTTTCCTGTTATATTTAGACTATGCGGAGGAGTGGGACTCAGCATTCCCAGTGTAAGCCAGATCAGGAGCCAGCATGTGTGATGTGCAGCTGGCTGGGGAGGCTTAGTTTTCTTGTGGGATCAAACTCTGGGTGAACTTGATGTGAGAATCCTCCATATGTGCTCCCTGGCATGGATAACCTGTGCTGTTTGGTTGTTCAGTTGTTGTCATGTGTCTGCACAGCTGCTCTGCATGGCCTGGTTTTATGGGTGCTGTGCAGGTATGCATGGAGGTTTGTTTCACCATCTTATTCTTGCTCCAGAGCAAGTGGCCAGAATTGCCCAGGTAAGAAGCTAAAAGCTTCACTGTTTGCTTTCCATCCTGGAGTTCAAGGCATCTGGCAGGTTTCTGTAAGCCTTGGCTAAAAGCAGCCTTTCTGCTGTGAGGAGTATTGCTTTTAAACCCAGGAGAAAGATGTTTTGACAAAAGAGGAGGAAACCTTTCCCGTGCTCTTCTCATCCTTGTATCCCTGGGTGCTTTCCAGAGTAATTCAGAACTATTGCAACTGGACAAACTGAGGCACCAAGCAGTTCAGAGTGTGGTTTGGCAAACTCCCCTTTATCTGGGGTAGCTTTTAGGGAGACTCCAGCTTTCTCAGAGGAAGAAGAGCCTTAAAATAGCTTTTTTATTTTTTTCCTGGAGAGGAACTGCCATGTTTTGAGATGCTAAACTGACTGTGGTTAGTGATACAGAGGTGTGGCTTTATACCCCTGTTGGCCTGATGCTAGGGACTGTAGTGACACGACAAGGGGTAACGGGTTCAAACTTAAACAGGGGAAGTTTAGATTTGATATAAGGAAGAAATTCTTTCCTGTGAGGGTGGTGAGGCACTGGAATGGGTTGCCCAGGGAAGTTGTGAGTGCTCCATCCCTGGCAGTGTTTAAGGCCAGGTTGGATGAAGCCTTGGGTGGCATGGTTTAGTGTGGGGTGTCCCTGCTTATGGCAGGGGGGTTGGAATTGGATGATCTTAAGGTCCTTTCCAACCCTAACTATTCTATGATTCTATGTCCCCAGTGATGGGTATCATGACGTACTGTCTATGGCTACCTGAAAGAAGGCCCTTAGTGGTAAGGGAACAGGGAGAAACTGGAAGAAAGTGTTAATGAACCTAATAGGAGAACAGCCCCTGGTGTCTTGGCTGCCTTTTGCATTTACCTATGATGAATGCTGCTGTTCATCCTTCTGTTCCCATATCCTGTGGAAATCTGGAGCTAGGATGAGGGTCCCCATACATAGGGCTGGGATGTGTCCAGGCACTGATCCTGGGTGTAAGGTTTAGGAACCATTTCTGGACCCTCTAATTGTATGGACCCAGTGGCTGTTTCTGCCCAAGTGATAAGACTTCTGGGACAGAGACAGTAGGAAAGGCTAGACAAAATGAATGTGGGAGATTGAATGAAAAGTTAGAGGCTAAAAACTTGACATAGCCACACAGCTGTGAGGAAAAGGGTAGAGGCAGGAGCTGGCAGCATCTCCCCTGCATTGACCCAGTGATATTGCCCTTAGAATCTCCTGCTGTCCCACTTCCTCCTGCTCTACCCAGTAGCCCTTGTGCCAGCAAGTCTATGCTGCCACTCAAGTGGACAAGTATCAGCCTTGGAGACTACATGTAAACTTCTTGTGAGGTACAGACGTTACAGAGTCAAAGCTTGGCCACCCTTGGTCTAGGAGGGACTTGGGTTTCCAGTGCCCTGGAGAAGCAGGAAGTGCAGGAGACATGGATATCATGAGAAAAGAATCAATAGTCCCTCCTTGGCTTGACCAAATATTGATTTTGCTGTTCGGTTCATATCATTTTTCACTGCCTTGCTGGCCCTCGGGGTGGGAGCTCCCTCTTGTTAGACCCATAAGGGCTGCTTTGGAGAGGGAGGGAGGCAGAGAGACTGGACTGCTCATTGGGCAGGGTGAGGACAAAGATCAGTCACTTGCTAACCTGACCCTGGCCAAGGGGATGGCAGTCATAGGGTGGGGTGGTCTTGGATACCCAGTCCTCCCCAAAGCCTTCAACAGTGTCCTGTTAGCTAATACTGTTGAGAGCTTGTATTGGACAAGGTTTGCTGTCTTGTGTTCCCTGTCAGTGCCTCCCACTGTGCTGTGATTCTACTTTAAGGTTTGATATAAAATCCAGGGAATGCAAAAGGTCTTCCTGGCTTTTGTCGGTTTTGGAGTGCACACTTAATTTTTGGATCCAATTGTTAATAAATGCAGCGATCGGCAGCCACAATTCAGCCTTCCCCAGCGATTCCTGCTACCACAGCTTTGCAGGAGCGCTGCTATCCAAACATTCACAGATTTATGATTTTCGACTCAAAATTGCATCTGCTGCTGCTGGAGGTAAAAGTATTAATATATAAATAAAGGCTAATTCTGTCCTGGTTGTTTTTCTTCATGAGGTCACCACTCCCTGAGGAATGATAAGCAAAACAGCAGAGTGCCTCACAAGAAATAGGAAAAAAATCATCTCTCATGGCATGAAAAAGAAAGATGTTTGGAATGTTTTTAAAGGATGTTCTCTAGCTTTCTTTGGTTGTAGTTTCTACCACATATACCATGTTTTTACTGGGATTGAAAAAGATGGTGCTTTCTACACGACACTGTTGCTAGAATCTAGACTTGCTGGGAATTACGTGGCCAGTTCATTTTTACTTTGTGTAGCTGATTTATATATTGATATAGTGATGCAAAACCACTTTGAATCCCCATTAAAACAATAATTTTCAGCAATTCTGTGGTCTCAAGGCAATACTGACGTGCTGTCTTCACAAATCTTTGGCTTAATTATAACTTATGTTACCTGATGGGAAAATACTCTTTAAAACAGGAAGAAATAGTGCAGGGTTTTTTTTTTTTCCCAGGCAATTTTGGGCAGTGTTTCTCAGCCTATGTAAACCAAAGGGCTAACCAGCCTTATAATAACCTCAACAAACCACAACACCAGTAAGTATCAAAGAATTGCATGTTTGTGTGACATGGCCAACCTATTGCAGTGAAAAAATAGGTTAATCTTTAAATGTCTACTTGTACTTTGCACATCTGCATGTATTGGTCTTTTCTTACCAATGTTGCACGTTAAGACAAGATGATTTGCTTGGAATGGTGTGGTGCTGGAGCAGATAATCAGGGAAGTTGCTAGGATCACCACAGCAGGGGGCTTGCAAGACTCAGCTGGTGGCTGACCTGCTCCAATGTTTGCAATAACCCTGCTGCAAGGGGGAGTTTGAGCCAGGCACTCTCCAAGTGCCTAGCCTCTATGGTTCTTTCGCACCTTTGCAAGTGTAGCATCTTCTGGTGCCTTGTGGGCTACAAGAATGGCTGTGTTGACCTGAAGCAGGTGCAGTCTGACATGCCACTTCAGGGATACTGGAGCTTCCCATGCAGAAGTCTGGAAGTCATGACGTTGCAGGCAAAGGTGTTTTTCTGTCTCATCCTGTGATTCAGGGCTAAAAGCCTGAATTTTCCCATGTAGATGTTTCAATGTGGCATCCTGATTGGAACAGCTTGTGTTTCTTTTCTTGAGAGTAAAGAAAAAGCCCTCCAGAAAGCAGCTCAATCCTCCAAAATTAGTTTCACCTAGACAATGGGAATCTTGAGATGTTCTTGGGCACTGTCTCTGGCCATAGGTTAGAAAGCATCTACAATGGTTGTCACTGTGTTTCATGAGAAATCAGAGTTTGAGTCCTGGCCCTGGATTAGTTTTTGTCATTCCCCTTTTGCTTGTAAACGAGTAAGCAGTGAAGCCCAAACTGACACCATCTTTGGTGGCATGATGATCATGACCAGGCATGGAGCCAGCAGAACTGCCCTGAATCCTATGATATGACTGTATTTACCTGCCTGGGCTTTTAGCACGGTGCAGATAGAACCCATATTTCAAGATAATCCTCGACATCATAAATTTACCTGTGCAGATGGGACCCAAAGGGAATATTAGAACAATGAAGGGAAAAAAACAAGAAGGAAAAATGTACCTATTAGGCAATCTGAACCTTTGTGCAGCCTTCGTTAGTACCAGCAGCGTTATAGTTACTTTTAATCATTCAGCTAACTGCGCTAGCAAAATCTTTCAACTGTCAGCCATTTAAATTGGAAAGGTCTTTAAAATATTTATTATTACTGTAAATCACACCATTTAAGGTCAAAGCAGAAGCATTTGTTGGATTCAAGCAAGATCCCGAGTTGTTTTCTTACCTGGAGGTTGAGTCCTGGTGGAAAGGTCTGTGTTTCTAATTTTGCTGTGCTATTTTGTTACTATGAGATGATGGGAACACCATTATGCTGTGCTATTTTCTATTTTTTAATTGGTCGTTCCTACACAGGTCTGGCTGGAGTTGAAAATCTCAGGGAAAAAGCCATTAACACCTGCATGTTTGACCTGCAGTTTATAAATCAGAACATATGTTTTCATATTTCTAACCCCCCAAAACCAGAAAAATGTGTTAGTGGATATTTGCAGCAAACTCAGATGCACATTGTCTTTCCCGTGTCAGCAGACCAGAGTGTCAAAAGGTATAAATCATTGCAATTACACAGATTTTTGCCTGAGGTCTGGCCTTGATGAATGTCTCTCCTGAACAAGATATTATTGGGGATGTGGAACATGCACATTACTTAACCTGCTGTATTAAGACTGCAAAATGCCGCTCTTGCCCTCTTTGTGTAGGGCATCTAATAGTCTTGGTGGATTTATTCATGTTGTTTGTGTGATGACCGTCATCTCAGATGGTTTATTTAGCTTCCTATTGTGGAAAACACTTAAGCACATACTTACATCCTGTTGCAATCACTGTTGAAACCAGCAAGACTGACTTTTGCACTTGTAGTTCATCCCAGTTTAGCAGAATATGATCATAAACAAAGTCTTTGTGGAGTGGCTTATATTGATGAAACAGTGCAAGTGTGGTGGTAAAAATGTTCTCTTTCAATCCCAAAGCAGACCTATCTAAACATTGCTTTGAGCTGCCTAATTCATCCTGTCCTTCCCACTTTGATGAGCACACCTTCAACAAATACAGTACCTGCACTACTTTTATACTCTATCAACATTATCCTGTTGCTCACCTGGCATGGTTGGAAACCCAAGCCTCCCTACAGGTTTTTGGTCTTAATATTTGTGTTTTGCTTTGGGATGACACAGGGAAAATATAGTTGGAAGGCTGGCTGGATTTGAAAGGCCAGGGTTGCTACTGCTGTAATCTGGATCGGAGCTCATGAGTTGAGCTGAGTGTTTGAACATGGTATCTTAAGATCTCACTGACTTCCACAGAAGAAAGATCAGGGCTGATTACATCCCTGAGCTGGGAACTTTTATCTACAAGGCAGTATAAACTTGTTCTATATCCCAATTTTGTTGTGCATTTAGGCTGTATGTTAAAACCAAACCAAACCAAACAAACAAAAAAACCCAACCCAAAATAAGCACAAAACCACAAAAAGACCCAAACAATCAAAAAACCCCAACACAAAACTCAAACCCAACAGAGGGATCAGTGGGCTGTCATTGAAAAATGCATATGAAAGGAATTAATGAATCTGTGTGGGTATAGTTCATCTTTTAAAACCTCTTACTCTTCCTGTCCTGTCATTTTAGGTAACAAAGATGTAACCATTTTCTGAGGGTAATGATTTAAATAGAAGAAAAAAGGAGAAACTTTAGGTAGTTTTTATTTTTCTTTTTTTTTCTAGAGTAATGGCACTTATTTGGAAATCATTTTAAAGGTTACCTTACCCTTTAAGACCAAAAGTTCTAACTCAAGTCAATGTACTTAGCTAAAAATCCCTGTAGAGCTTCAAGTTTCTTGCTCGAGCTGCCTGGAGTGGTGAGTTCAGGCCTTTGCAGTGATTGTCAGCTAGGAGAACATTAATGGAGTATTAGAAAAATGAAGTCCCCAACCCCTCCTCCCTTCTGGCTGGTTGTTTCTACATGGTGGGAAGGAAAACATTTTCCCCGTCAGCCATTTACTGTGCAACAGGGGGAAACTGTCAGTTTGCTATGAGCAAATCCCTGCAAGATAAGTCAAAATGATTTACCCTGTAAATAAAGTGGGCTGTTTTCTTTACTTGGAAGAATTGCCCATGTGGCGAGACTTCCTATGGGAGGGGATGTGGTTGGCCCTTCACATTTATCCACTGTGTTTGTCTTTTTTGAAAAAGCAACATTGGAAAGATTAACAAGTCTGTCACAGAAGGAACTGATATATCAAAGCTGCAGAGACAAAGCAGACCATTCATTCCTTATGTCTCTGAAATCTCACTTCCAGTGCAAACCAGGTCTTCCCATTTAGGTCTAGATGAAAGGAGGGATTTCCCTCTTCCTCCTTTCCCCCAAAGTACTGGGGACTTCTATAAGTATATGTGTGTGTACATATATATAAAGATGTGTGCCCATATGCT
The DNA here is from genome assembly GCA_002631895.1 of Agapornis roseicollis. NCBI lineage: Eukaryota > Metazoa > Chordata > Aves > Psittaciformes > Psittacidae > Agapornis > Agapornis roseicollis. Next base: position 414,415 of record NDXB01007503.1, on the reverse strand, counting down.
CACTCTATACATTGCAATTGGAGCCCTCCCAAGCTGGTGAGTTATTTGTCACTGGGGGAGAGGCCATGGGGGTGCAAGAAGATGGGAGTGATCTAAGCATAGTACTAGACACAAGGAATGGAGCTCCCATGGACAGCCCCAGAGATTTAGGATGAGTCTCTCTGCATTTAAATTTTATCTCCTCATTGTAAAGCTGGAGGAAGCTTTGGTGTGGTGTTTTTGGTGGGTGCGGGTTTTTGTTCCTTTGTTGTGGTGTGTTTTGGGTATTTTTTTAATCTAACCATGAGAGAGATTGGGGTAAAGAAGGGAGAAGATAGAGGGACTCCTGTAGGAGGGACTGGATGCCTTGGGATCCCTTCCAGCTGTGTGGCTGTGACTTAGTGATTGCTAAGGCTTCCATCCATGCAGAAAGTCCTGTAGAGAAGTATGTATATGCATAGTATGTCTGACAGGTACTGCCTATACAGGATTTATGGCGCACAAAACATATGCACGTAGATCATATAGACGAGCTCATATGCACTGGAGAGGAAATAAATCTTATCTCCTCAGCCTGAAGGATTTTCTTAAGTTTCTTATGTGGTATTTGGTCTGTGTTGCCATTTCTAGGGACAACCCAGAGGCGCAGCATTCCCTGCTTGCAGTCATTGCTTGGTAGACAGCAATGTTTTCTAGTCATGTGTCACTTAGGTCTTTTAATTTGTTTACTTTAGCTGGTCATCTACGTGTAGAACTGTAGAAGCATAGAATGGTTTAGGTTGGAAAGGACCTTAGGATCATCTAATTCCAACCCCCTTGCCATGAGCAGGGATGCCTCACACTAGACTGTGTTGTCCAAGGCCCATCCAGCCTGGCCTTGAACACTCCAGGGATGGAACATTTACTGGTTCTCTAGGCAACCTGTTCCAGTGCCTCACCATCCTCACAGTAAAGAACTTCTTCCTTATGTCTAAACTGAAATATATGTATGTGTTTTTCCTTACAATATCCTTACAATTTTCCTTACAATATACTACATTGTTGCTCCCAGTGCTAGAAGTGCTGTTTTAAACCCTCAGGAGCATAAACAGCTGGTGTCCAGATAAGGCCCCAGCATTTAAAAGAACCCTGAACTATTTGAAACTGCTATTTGTGACATGCCATGTGCTTCCTAACATATTCAGAAAGGCAGGAAGATGCGCGCAGCATGCTTTCCAGGGTGTCACTTCCAAACCACTCTGACGAGAAGGAAAAGCCCTTTTGAGGAGAGATGCTGCCTCCCCAGATGTGCTGGGCTACATCTGGAATGCAAAACTCAGCTTGCCTGGGACTCCTTGTCCCTTTGGCCTGCAGAGATTCAGCCACCTGCCCCTACACCTTTGTTTATGCCTCAGGCAGGGCAATGCAGGTGTGTGTCCCAGGCTATGGAGGTGTTGCCTTGCTGGCTGTTGCTGCTGGAGAAGTATGTTATCTGAGCCTGTACAGTGGTATGCTCTATAGGCACTGACTTCCCTCTGTACCTGGTGGAGTAGGAATGTCTTCCTTGCTTTCACAGGTGTCCTCAGCTGGCAGTGTGCTGGCAAAGGGCTGAAGGGCATCCTTTGGGTGAGCATAGTGCATATTTCAGCAAAGAAACCTGCTGCTCTATCCCTGCCCATCATGTGTGTACCCAGTGTGTGCTGGTGATGAAGGGTCAGAGCAGCAAGCTCTGCCAGCATCCTGCTTTCCCTTCCTTTCATAAGTCATTCACCAGAGGGAAGCAGCCCTCCTAGTGCTGTTACATGAAAGATTTAGGAATTGTCTCTTGTTTCTAGTTTCTCCTTCCCTGTATGAGTCTATCCCAAGGAATCTTGGAGAGATTGGAGTGCAAATAAGTGTATAATTCACTTAGTTGGCAAAAAAGTTCAGTGCCCAAATTGGAGCAGCAGTGTGAGGGGCAGTGAGGTGGTTAAAGGTATTTTCTCAAATGAAGAGGATTGAAAGTTTAAATCCCTGTTGTAGAAGAAGCAGGTTCTGGTTTTCTTGCATCCCAGGGGAGTTGTGGTCTTGAGTTTCCCCTCTTCTCTGTCCTTCCTTTTCCTCATGTGAAGATTTTGGGCTTAGCTTGGTATAGGGCCCAAATTACTCAGTGCTGTGTCAAACTAGACCTATATTTATTGCACTACAGTCAGTGCAAACTTCAGTGACAAGCTTTTTATATGACCTTGGGCTATATTCTTACCTGAATAAGTGGAAAGTGTTTCTCCTTTGAACACTGGGTTGTATTTTGTATGAAATACGTACATTCTGGAGAAAACAGTAACCATGGCCATGAACTCCTGAGCTCAAGTTTCTTCAAATATCCACCACTTCCCTAAGGTATGAAAAAATAAAAAAGCCCAGAAAATGCTGAAGCTTCCCTGTACAAACGACAATAACATACGATTGCCAGGCACCATTCCATCAAGTTTTACAACAATTGCTTTTGAGCTGTTAAGTATGCTGTGCTTTAGTCAAGGATCTTGTGCTTTTGTACACAAGCCTCATGTTTGGTGACATTGAACCTTCATATGCAGATACCAATTATTCAAAAAGGGGGGGAGGAAAGAAAACTCAGGAAAGCAATTTTACATTTGTACTGAGGATTGTTTCCTTTAATCCGCAATCAGAACAAAGACTCAGTTTTTATTATGGTCCTCTTGGAGGCTGCTAGCTATAGTGTGAACCCCTCTGGGGTTAAAGTGTAGAAAAATTGGGAGATGCTTGTGGTTTTGATGGAGGAGAAGTGGAAGATTCCAGTGAGAGAAAGGTTGGTGCCTCTGTTAGAGAGAAACAGGAGGCAGTGTTAAGTGAAAGATGTTAGCTCATTTACAATCACTTTAGTTCAATTTACTCTCTGAGGTCACCGTCCTGCAGGGTTCTGTGCAGGCTTTATGCTTTCACATATTAATAGTTTCATTGAAGCCCTTAGCTTAACCAAGTCATTATCTATCAAAAGCAAGCCACAGGCAGGGTGATGGAGGTGATGCTATTGTTAGCCAGGTGTATATAATACATACCCTGCTTGCACTGCTTAGAGCCATGACTGAATATCATGGCTTTCATTTGGAAGTACCTATTTTCTTCCTCAGCTTTTTCATTAGATTTCTTGTATTTCCCTCCAAATTCAGCATTTTGGCATTTGCTTCTGGGAAAGGTGATACTGGGATCATCATCCCTGGAAGTATTCAACAGCTGTGCAGATGAGGCCTGCAGTGATAAGGTTTAGTGGTGGTTTTGGCCCTGCCGGGATAATGGTTGGACTTGATCTTAAAGGTCTTTTCCAATCTAGTTGATTCTGCGATTCTATGACCCAGTTACTTAAAGACAGTTGTTGTTTTGGCCAGACACATCTGCTGATGAGTCAGGTGAAAGGACACAGAACTGGTTTTCAGTTTCTGGGCTTGCTTTAAATTTTCTGGCTCTGATAAGTTTTTTCTCAAGGAACAAGGCAGTTCTCTTGTCTAGAGAGGCAGAGTGAGAGGGCAGAGTATCACTGCACCTTCTTATGAAGTGTAGCTATGTGGTGGAGAGAGAACAGTCACTTTCCGGGTCATGCTGCTCTTGTGATGATTTTTCTTACCATGCCTCAGTTTCCCTTGTTAATCCCTTTACACATACTTTTCCCCTGATGCTCAGGGTATGATGGTGTTGCTAATTAGTCCCCCATGTTATGGTGCTGTTTCATGTACTGTTTCAGAGAGGTCACTAACTAGTGGTGGATGTTTGTTACTGAGCTGCCCTGTGTTGCAAGAAGGGGTTAAAACAATCCAGGACAAAGAATCACCTCCCTTGTAACCTTTGTTTCAGAATCCTGACAACCCAAGGATGTTTGCTTTTCTCCATGAAGGTTAAGTTGTCCTAACAGGTGCTAATTTTGTGTTTTCTTATGGAGATCTGTCCATACTAGAAGCAACTGTGAGCAAACAAAAAAGCCAATTAGAGTGCAAGGGTATTCTTCCTCCTCCTTGTCTCCATGTAGTCCCCAGCTATCTCTATCAGTCACCTTAAGCCATAGACTTATCCTTTCAAACCTCCTTGAGAACCCGTAACTTGTGCCTTGTTTGGGGAAAATACCATCCTTTTAATGTCATGGGAAAAATACTGTCATGGGCAAGTAGATGATCCATGCTAACTGGGGTTTGTCATCAGCTTTGGCAATCTGTGTAACAGGGTTTGAGATTAATGGAGCCAAAGACTTTAAGCAAATATTGTTGGCATGTACTTAAACTGTCAAGAGAGCAAGAAAAAGACTTTCACTGCAGCCACTAAATAAAGATTTGTATTCACCAAACACAGTGAACCTTTTATTAGCAATTCTTTGCAGCTTGCTACCTTCCAAAAAGGAAACAACTTGGTGTAACTTATTGTCAAGGGTTTATTTGCAGTTTGGGCCTTCCTCCCCCCACTCTCTTCCTCTCTATTTTGAAGGTTTAATTTGAGCAAGAATTAAGTTCTGCCATCTTCATTTCTTTCAGAACACTGTGGGCCAAATGTTTGTGTCATAAATAGCTTCATTTGATTTCAGAGCAATTGAAGTCATTGGCCAAATTCATACAGGCTGTTTAAACAATAAAATCCCGCCAAACCAGCAACCCCCCTCCCCAACAAACAAAACCCTTCACCAAAATACCCCAAATGCAAATAATGGCTGTTAATTACTACAATATGTTAACACAAGGTCCAAAATGTTTTCTTCTATGCAACTGACTATCTAATTTGTGAGATGTAATAAACCAGAACAGCACATCAATTATAATATTTAATGATTATTTTATACTCTTGGCAAAATACATGCGCTGTTATCTCAAACCTTATTAAAGCTCAGCTGATTAGAGGTTGAAGTTTTTACATAAGTTATTGATGTTGCTTCTTTTATTCAAACATTTTCATAACAAACTAGCTAGGAAAATATTTTTCTTGGCCACACTTTAAAATGGGAGACTTATGTTGTAGGTAAGTGTATGCAACTGTTTATTTGGATTAAGAAGGCTGAACAAACAGCTCTGTGCATCTGTCTTTGGAGCAGCTCTGTAGCACAACATGTTTGCATCTTCAAAAATGAGACTGATCTCTTGTGCTCAGAAAATGGATTATTTAAGAATAACCTCTATAGATTACTTGTGACTATTAGGCTCCTTTTGGTCATTCAGTGGCTGCCCTCCTCTCTAGCTCCCCTTTCGTAGAATATTGATACATCTATTGCTTTAAAATCCAGTAATGCTGGTCTTTTCCTGAAGAATTAAATGCTTCTGTCCGATTTAAAAGGAAAGTATTCCTTTGGTTGTATACGGGTGCAGGAAGGAGATGCATTTGTGCATATTTATCGCTTAAATGCAGCAATGCATTTAAGTCAGTCAGATCCAGAGCAGTATGATGAAACTTCAGGGGTGAGATAAAAATCACATAAAAACCATAGGGATTGTGACTTACTCCTCTTCCAGGCATCTCTTCTGTTCTTCTCCTCTGGCTCCCTCAGCAGCCTGGTGAGGCATCTGCATCTTAAGCAGGACAATACTGCAGGTAGCTGAGAAAACTCATGCTGTAGTCTGAAAGACCAGAGTAGTCCAGGCACACCATTTCAGAGCTCTTGGTATATGTGAGAGGAGTCCCATCTCCACCTGTACACCTTGCACCACTGCAGGTTGTTATATCTGCTTTTCTGCACATCTCTGTGTCTTGCCTCCTTGTTCCCCTTACCTAGATGGGCCTTATGATTACCTAGCCTGCCTTATAGGTGATGGAGAAATGGGTGCTCAGAAATGTCATGTAGCTTTCCGAAAGTGTTTCAAGCAGCTTGTGACAAAAGGGAACATGACCATCCTCAGGAGTGCTTGGGTAGTTGGCATCACAGAGAAAAACAGAAGAAAACTATTGGAAAACCTCAGTGATTGGAGAGGTACAAGAGTTGGCATGAAGGCTGTGCAGGGAAAGATGCCCTTCATGTGAACAGCATTTAGAAAACTCTGTGTGCCCAAAGCTTGTTTTCTTTAGCTGTTTCAGTTGATCCAGGAAAAGATTATTGTCTAGAAACCTTGTTCCTCTATTTTCAGACCATCATAGCTGCAACAACACTGGGAGAAAGTACACACTGGAGAATTATTTTTGGGTCAGTGTGTACATTTCTGCTTCTACCTTTGAATGTTTCTCCAGATTCTGTGAAGGAATTCTAGAGGCAGTTTATTGCAGAAATGCCACTTAATTTTCCTTTGCCCTTTTGACATAGAAAATGCATATCTGATGGAGGTTATTTGTTTTCACTTGCCATGTGCTAAGAAAGTTTATACATTGCAAGTATTACCAATCTAAACAACACAGGCTAACTGGTATCCTTGTAAAAACAAAACAACATGGTTGTTTGAAGGATTGTCATGTGTTCTGGAGTGGAAATGTTTAAATGTCAAAAAGATTCTGTGTCAGTGATTGAACTTCCATCTATCTTCTGAGTTTATAGCTGCAGGAACCCCTTCATCTCTGTGCCATCTTCGAGCATGACTTAATGCAAAGAATTGGATTCTGCATATTTAAAGGTTTGGGTAATTTTTAAATAGACAAATGGTCTTTGTATAGAGGCATTAATGGTCCTGGTCACATGTGTAGTGCTCTGTGCTTGACAAAGTGATTGGGATATCTGAAAAGTGTTTCTTAACACTTCAAAGGGAAGTCCAGACAGCAGAAGTGAAAAAAGATGAATGGCTCTTAGGAACAGTCTCCTCCGACATGTGATGTGCTGTGTACTGGACATGTCCTTGTTAGTTTAGTGCTGTGGAGTTATCATGTGTCAGCTTCTCCCCAGTAACATGCTTAACAGCTAATAGATCTGCTGTCAGATGGTGCACAGATTAATTCTGTAGTAGTCTAAAATGTTGACTGTACCAATACATTATCTCTGTAGCAATACTGCTTCTTTAATGTGATGTAACACCCTGCTTATGGCTGTACTAACACTGAAATGAGTGTTCCTGTTGAATGAACTGTTGTCAGGCAGAAGCAGAAGTAGCTGTATTGCAGTGAGGTGTCACAAAGGTGACCAGTGACACAGGCATGTTTTCAGTTGAGCTGTGCCCTAAACTTGTATTATGCTGCCAGGCATGAAAAAGGTATCTGAGCATAAATATTAGGTCATTTTACTTCCCTCTGTGCCACTGGCCACAGAAATTAGTATGAACAAATCCCTTTAGCCAGAAGTTGAATCCTTACCATAGGAAAAAAGAGTTTCCTTACCCAGGATGCTTCCCTTGGGGTATGTTGAGCCCCTTGGAAACCCTGGGCAGTTAAGGTCTAATGCCATGAGGAAGCATAGCCCTGTTGTGCATGCATAGTGTATCTGGGGATTTTGGTGTAATAGGCAGCATTTATGGAATAGGCTTTCCTGAATATATGGTTTCCTAATTAGAGAAGCCCAAACAGTGCAGAAATCCCCATGCAATTGTATGAAGGCTTGGGCAGCAGTGATGTCTCTGCAGCTAGTGCTGTGCTGGATTCTTTTCATTTACTATGGGATTTTCCTCTTTCTGTGGAAGATGGCCATGACTCTTGTCTTGCTGCCATCCTCCATAAGCTTTCTCCTAAAGAAGGAAGACCAGGAGCACAGAAATGTTTGGAAAATGTCTGAAGACACAACTGGATGCTTACATTTTGTAAAAGGGTGACTGGAACTGGAAAAATGGCTCATGTTGAGTTTAACTTTCAGGAAAAGATGCTTCTGAGTGACTTGAGTCCTGACTGATGCAATTCAGGAAGTGAAATGAAGGATTCTGGTCTTGAACACTGACCACAGCTCCTGCAAGACTCAAGCTCAAGTGCTGGATTCAGTTTTAAGAGCTCTAGAGAACTTTGTGTGTGCTTATCAGCTTTTTCTGAAGATCTTTTTGAGCTCAAGAGTGTGTGAAACTACCTTTGAAAATGTCATGTGTATTTATATCTTGAGCTGTGATGCAGCTCACTTTGAGCTGGGTGAAGTCAGCTAGTAGCTTAAGCCATGAATAGCTATGGGCAGTGGTACAGGATGGAGGTACAGTCATGGCTGAGTTCAGGGAACCCCTCTGACAGTGGTGTTTGTGGGGAAATCAGCATCTGCAGAAAGGAGTGATCCAGGGTGGCAAGGGAGTGGGGGAGAAGGCTGTGGTGATTCCCAGCAGAAGCTCACATCACGTAAGCTATTTCCTTTCCGGCCCATCTCAGGACGCTCCTTGTTGACATACGTGTTTCCATTTACATCGCAGTATGTTTGCCAGAGGGCAATTGCTCCTTTAACCCGAACCCTTCTCTTTATGCCTTCTCTGTTTGCTCATTTTAACCCTGTTCCTTTATCACTGCCCATCCCTCCCCTTCTCTCTCCTCTGCCTCTGATTCCTATTTCCTAATCTGCCTTGTTTTTTCACCCTCCACAGTTTTTCTGGTTTCAGTCTCCTCCCTCCCACTGAATTTACCACCATGTGTCCCTTCCATCTTGACTGGTTTCTTCCATCTTTCACCCTCATCCTTTCTTTTGTTCTTTTTATTTTGCTTACACTGACCTAAAGGTCATCCTCACATGGAAAAAGCTGCCGTTTTGGGGGTCACATCTCTGTCTTTGATTTCATTTTCATATTTGAGGTTCCAGGAGCCTTGAATCTCCTTTTCTTTTTTTCCATAGCAGTTGAATGCCCTGCAAGACTGTCTGGAGACAGCAGGTAGCCTTCATCCAGGGATGTATTCACACCAATATACTATGGCTGAATTTGATGAACCTAAGCCAGTCACATGAACTGAGGACCTAGTTCAGGGCTAACCTACTTCCACTGTTTAAAGAAGTGGTTTTGTGACATTTACAACATTTTCTTGTATTCCCTATATCTTTTCAGTTTGATTTTCATCACTCCCATTTTCAATTACTTTGACATAGCTTGGAGCCAGACTCATACAGCAATGTCTTCTGTATCACCCCCTTACCTCAAAGGAGACTTGGTATCAATTGCCTTTGCTCAGCTAGACTCTAGAGAGTCACGCTTTTAAAGAGGCGGGAGATATCTGTGTTCCCATGACTCCACGATCTGAGGACTGGGGGAAAGGTTCCTCTTCCCACTGTGAAATCATTGTAGTGTAAGAATCACACCTCATGGGTTATGGCTGCAGAGGTCAAAGTCATCGTCCATTTTGGAAGGTGGGGTTTTAGATTGCATGTGCCCTGGGTTTGCACTTTGGACCCCAATCTGCTTGTTGTTGTACCAGGGTTATGTAAAGCCCAAGTAAAAATAATTTGAGCCATGGCATACAAGGTAGTTCTGCCTTAATAAGGAGAATGCCTCCACATTCACTCTTCACACTTTGAAATTAAAGTTGTAATGTCATAAAAAGGAATTTTTATTGTTTTCAGAGGACATAAAAGCCCTTGGTGCAAAGTCAGAAAGGTATTTTGATGAATAAGGTCAAAGTCTGGTGCACATAAAGTGATCATTGTGCAGCGTTATAGGTTGTACTGAGTGTCAGCAAGCTACCAGAAGCCCTGATCCTGTCAACACTAGTATGTGTGCATGAGTTTACCCTTGTAAATACCCTCATTGAAATACAACTGTAGTAAAGTTATGCTCAAACTTAAGTGTTGGAAGAATCAGCATCTTAATGAAATAGTAAGGAATCAGCATTTCAAAACTGCTAATTGTAGATTTTTCCAATGAAACTTCATTTTCAAAACTGTGAAAACTTTTGTTTTAGAAGAGTTTGAAGCATTTCATCTGATGCTCATGTTTGGGTTTTTATAATATCCAATATTCTTCTAATTCTCTGACTTTTCCCCCTTTCTGTAAAATTTCCATGTAAATCTCCAAGCCTCCAGAGAAAGACTCAGCTTTGACACAAGTGTCTTTTTCAACACTTTCATGATGAGATCTGATACTAAAGTTAGGCAGAAATCTCTTCCTGATGAAGAACTGAAATGGCAAAATTTTCAAACACTTTCTTAGGGGAGCTAAAATTATTTTCTTTAATACTTCTAAAACTGCTTTCTGTATTTTGCTAAAAGCAAAGGAACACGAAACTTGGAGGTTCGGAGTGTTCAGAATCTCTCTGTAGCTATTCCGGTATGATTTCAAAAGGTATTTTGAAATAAAAACCAAACAGAAAGTATAATTCTCTGAAAGAGGAGGTAATTTAGTCATGAGATAATACTGTTTGATGGGGGGAAGTGCACCCAAATTTCAGGAAGGACCAATATTTTGGCCTTTGAAATTTGTGAGACCCCACTGCTGGATTAAGCTAGTGGAGGGTGAGTTGTGTTTCTTTGTACATCTGTTGCACTGCAGTGGCTGGCCCTCTTCATGCTCAGTGCTGTGCAGCTCTGTTCCCCCTGGCAGTTACAGTTATTCCAGCCCTCTAAGTATGCAGCAATACTTAACTTCAGGCACCCCACCATGGCCCAGTTTTCCAGCCAAAAAAGGATGCCCCAGAGCAAAGATCTGAGAGGAACGAGAGGTGCAGCAGGAGGAGGAAGTCAAAGGGAGTGGGTAAAACAGAGGTTGGCAGCCCTGCTCCTTGCCAGCCCTATGTCAGCTTGTTTGAAACTGAATAATGGTTCTGAAGGGTGGAATCAAGCTTGTTGAGATAAATATGACTCTTATTTCCTCCACATGAGGAAAGGCACACTGACTTGCAGTCAATGGTGTGACTCACTGTGACAGAAAAAACCCACCAAGCCACAGCGTGTTTGCTCGTGCGATGGCTCCTCCATCCCTTCCCTATTTTGCTCCTGAGCCCACGTGGCAGACATTAAGCTGATCTATTCTTAAACTGTTTCTGGTTTCTTTTTGGTACCAACCGCAGAGAAACGGCATCACACAAGCAAAGGCAGTATGTGGCTCTGACAGCCATGCCCAGCCTGGTTGCTCCAAAGTCTGGTGCACAATGTAGGAGCAGCCTCATCCACAAGTTTTCTCTGCTCCTCCCAAAGTGGGTGTCTGTATTTGTCCCTCGGTGGAAAAGAAAGAGACAAACCCCAAACCAAACCAACAAACCCAAAAACATAAGAGGGAAGAAAAAGAAAGGATCAAAGTGTTAATTATAAAATATCTTGTGGTGCCAGGTGGAAATGAAAGTGGAGTGATCAGTGAAATAACTGATGGGGATGGCACTGAAGTGCCTTTTCCAGCAGCTCATTAGAATAATGAGGAACCCACAAAGGACATGGGAAATGCAAATAAGCTTTGTTGCTCTGCCATTATTTTTAGGAGCAATGTAGTACCACTGAGCACTGAGTTAATAGCAGATAATTGCCTGGCTTTACTCTTGTTTTTTTTCCTCTTCTCCCTCCCCCTCTTCCTTGAATGGTTTTATGGGATGTGGACTTAGTAATGTTGTGGCAAAGTGTCATTTCCTGTTTTATTGGAATGACTCAAGTCTGCTCATTGTGGTGGAGGTCAGGATCACGTTTATGAAGTTTGCACTGTGGTTAATCAGTAGGAGAGGAGAAGTTTCTTTGTCTCTTCATTTGGGGGGGGAGGCGGGGATGGAACAAACTCTCCATGAATTTGCCTGGACCACATTGCTCTTGAGCTTGATCCTGAAATGATGTCCTTAAATCAGCCTATGGATCCTCCCAAGACTTCCTACCCATAAGTGCTGTTGTGCTCAGCCTCTACAAGGATTGAAAATCTGTTTTCTTGAAGCTTATTGAAGCCCTAAGATTCTGAGCTAGAGAAGGGTCTGGGCTACCCTTTTTCTTGTTATTCCTCCTTTGCCCAGACCCATTGGGTGACTTTTAGCAAAAGCTTTTCTGCTTGTGGCCAGTTTCCCTTCCTGCTCAGGCTGCACTGAAAGCTGTCCCTGGACAGCCTCGGGTGGAAGGACCTTCTTCCTGTTGGTCCTGTTCTGATTGTTCATGCCCAGTGCAGAGACAGCAGTTGGGCAAACACAGATCCAGAGTAGGGCAAGTGGAAAGGAGAAGTGTTTTTATGACTAATGGTAATGCAATAAACCAAATAAAGTTGCTGTTTCTGACTAATTTAGGTCGCTGTTTCTGACTAATTTATGTCACTGTTTCAATAAAACCTCCTTACTATAGTGGTTGATATAATTAATTTTTATTTTATTTTTTATTATTTTAAGGCCACCTTTTGACTTGATTTTATGGCCTTGATTTAGTTGCCTGACTTCCTGGGTCTGCAGAGAGACTCCTAGCTGTCATCAGGAGTTGCCAATTGTTCATGGGTTTGCACTTGTTGACCTATGTGAGGCTCAGGGACTGTATTTGCAAGGAACTGTAGTCACAGTCAAGTGGCCAGCTCACCCTCAAGTCCATCATGCCCTTTTTGAACTGATACAGCCATGGTGAAGAACCCCATGAGAACAAATATAGACATGCATGGCCACTGGGTAGACCTGCTAACAGTGATGTAGAGAGGAAAGTACTCAGCAGCACAGCCAATTAGAGAATGAAGCTGCTTGGAAAAGAACCAAAAATTCTGGAATTTGGTGGACATGAACAGGGGAAAATATCAACAAAAGAATCAGGGAGAAATGGGACTGTCCACAAAATAAAAGAAGGCTCATTGAATGAGAAACTTCAATTTTTGTCTAAGTGTTTCAAGAGACTTGTGTGCAGGGAAGCTGAGGCAGATTGTTTTATGCTCTTTGACTTGGTCTAGACCCATATAAGCTAAAGCTGAAACAACCCCACAAATTTCCTTGTAGCTCAATGCCCTGCCCCTTTAAGTAAAATTTGAAGTACAGGTGAACAAAAAGCCTCTGGAAATAAAGTTGTTCACATCTGATCTGGGTTACACTCATGGAAAATCCAAAATACAGTCATGAAATGCGTTAATGCCTATCAAAAGAGTATTAGTGATTTGCTCTTTCGAATAAAAGACATCAAGTAGAAGATGAAGTAAGCACCCAGTTTAACTTGATGCCTGTCTATGTGGTTTAAGAATTTACAGCCATAATATGGGATGGCAAAATGTGTAAATTAAGAACAGGAGTTAATCCTTTATTTCCATCCGCTATGTAGTCAGATGGTGTTGGACAAAGCAGTTGCTTCATCTCCATTCAGGCCATGGTGTCAGAGATGTGGACACTGCATATTTCAAGGGGCGGTTGTGATGGGATATCCAACCTTCTGTTAGGCTTTCTCATACTCTTCAGAGAAGAGGCTTCAGGCAATGAAGATATCAGGAGAATTAATGAGTCTGAGAAGCAGCAGAGGTCACATGAAGGGGTGCAAATAGGGAGAGTGGTGTAGAAAAGGCAAGGAGATCCTTGGACTAGCAAAAGGGCAACAAAGATGATGCTACCATGGCTGTGTTCAGAATCCTCTGAGAGAAGGTGTTGGTGGAGCAGAGACAGTGATTTGCCTGCTGCAACCCTACAGCTTGCTTCATCCTTGTATGCTGTATTTGGTTTATAGAAGCACTTAGTGACCAGATGTCAGGACATAAGCAGCAGTCAGGGGGATGTTAATGTAGTCTCTTCTTGATCTGTTTCTAATGAATCCTTAACCATTTAGTCTCATTTTCTTAGCTGTGTATTGTGAATGCGGGTTAAATAAATCAGTAACTGGTCAGCAGAGATGTCCAGAGGACTCATGTTCAAGTCATGTTAAGAGTGGGATGAAACCATCAAAAGGAAGGAAATTAAAATTGAAAGCAATCTTAACTTGTGCAATTGGAGATGGGAGGGGACCTGGAAACATAATATGTCTGAAAGTGACCTCAAGGTGATAGTGAACAGCAGATGAAAACCAAGTTCTTAACATAGTGCCAAAGGCAGGGAACAAAATAGCTGTTTAAGACCTCCCATCACTGAACTTAGAGTGGCAGACTTCTGTACGTGTGAGTACAAGCACATGTACAGAACATGACATCTTGGTGTTGTACAAAGATACCAGCAAGTCAGTTTTAGAGAGCAGAGGATCATGTTTGAAAAGATCAAAGGGCTGAGACATGGGCAAAGCAAAGAGGCAGTGCTCAGTGAAGAGAATTAGTATCACAAGGACTATTGCTGCTATTGAAAAACATTGGATGAATTAAGAAAAGGAAGAAAAGGAGTCATTAAAGGTGAATTTGGTGCAGGTTTAAGGGATGAAACTCCTATGGATGAAACTATATGAAAAGATAAATATTTTGGAGAAGGGAACAGCATAAGCACTAGATGGATTTGAACTGGGAAATAGAGCCAAAACCACTGGAGGCACTATGTGAGGCTTAAGCATGCATGAAGAAGGGTCTAATTTGGGTGCTTCTCTCTGGTCATTCTGTACAATAGACCAGAAATGAGATGCCAGGCTTTGGGGAAACTCCAGATCACTTCCAGATTTGGGTGTGAGTGTTACAATTCTTGGATTATCTTTCTTTTTGAAAACAAGGAATGTTTGCATGGAGTGACTATGGGGATGCTATGATGGCAGATGGGCACCAGAGTGGGAGCATTGGCATGGGAATTAAACACAGACTATGGACTATGTGCAATATTCTCTGACTACCCACTTTATGGTAGGTGGTCCAGGTTTCTTCACTCTCCCAGGCATAGCTGAGTCTCCAAGAAAAAAAAGAAAGAAATTGTTTGTGCCTTTAACAACTGAGCCACCCTTGGTGGTACATGAGGGAGAGCATGCAGTTTAAATTATGGGGGGAGGGGGGGGAAGTGGTTCACAATCTTATCCTGGTTTTCAAACCCACCAAAGAATCTGAGAGCCTTGAAAAGCCTCCAGCATTGCGAGGTTTGCCTATCCCAACTTTGTCTCATTATTTTCCTTTCCCTGCACCTCTGTGCGTCTGGAGCCCAGCTGAGATTGGAATGAGCAGTGCTGAAAGACTGTGAGAAAGACGATTTGTGTGGTAAACCCAGCACAGCCAGAAGCAGGAAGTACCAGATTTATCATGGGAAATCCTCTTGTTGTTAGATGTTTCTAGCCTACTTCTCCAGGCTTATGATATCTCGATGCTGTGTGTAGGCCCTGGTTCAACAGGGATGCTCAGCATTTGCCTGACCATGAAGTTAGTTAGCACCCTGTTACATCAGGGATATGTCACTGTTCCAGACAATCGCCACTGACTCAGAGCTGGTTGAAAATGGCCTGTGTCTCCTGGGACAGGCTATAGAGGGAGTTTAAGTTACTCAAGGTGGGGCTGGTTTCCCTGTGTCCTCCTTTGGAAATGCCCACTCCAATCCCTCTCTCGTTATACTTTGTACATTTGTGTGGCTTTGTCTGCTTCTTGAGGAGCAGGTCCTCTGCCTGCTTTCTTTGTGGTAGCTCAGCAGTCAGCCATATTCTCCTGTACCTGGTCCTCACTTCTTCCATCACATCCAGACTTGGGAACCAATTTTCTCGCAGTCCTCATGCAGATGATAGTGTAGGATCAATAGTGCCTTCAGGTACAGAGCCACGCTGTGAATGATACCTCTGTGTGCCCATTTTCTCTGCTGTGGTGGCAAAAGAAAGCCCAGCTCTTCATCCCCATCTTCTGCTCTGGCTGCTCTTGGCCTTGGAGATTGACTTAAAGCCCTTAGAAACTTCTTTTCTGTGCAGCCCCTGGCAACAGGGAGTTGCACAGCTTTACTGCATGTAATGTGAAGATTATTTGTCTGCTCTCTTCTGTTTCCTGCCAGCTCTCTTTGACGATCAGTAAGTAGGATGAGATAGTTTGATCATTCCCTGTGTGTCTTCTCTGTGATACTCAGGATTTATGCACCTTTCATGTGACATCTCTCCCACTGTAGCCCACCCATCTTTGTACTGCAGGGTACCTTCCTTTCTCTGGAGGAGCCTCCATCACTGCTGCACTGGTCTGAGTTGTATGCAAATCAACACTAATCAGGAAGAATAAGCCAGCCAACAGCTAGGACATAGCAGGGTGACATGAATGATTTATAATTATTTTCTCCTGAAACCACTTGACATTTGCCATTACTTGAAGTCTGTTTGGTGTGCTTGAATCAGGCAGAAACATATCTCCTGTTGAACATAATGGGGGTCATTCCAGTAAGCAAAACTGTATGTACTGTTGATGGCTACAGTATAATTTTATTGATTTAAAGTGTTTTAAGTAAAGGCGTGATTTCAAGCCTGGAGATAAAGGTGGCTCGTTGGTGTAATTGCACAGTAATCTTGTTCAGTGCCCCAAATAACACTGATGTCTCCTAATTTACGGACACTGTGTACATCAAGTGATTAGGGGTCTGAGATGATGAGGCTGCAGTATGGAGGGCATGAATGAGTGGGAGGAGATGACAGAGTCCTAGGCAGAGGCACTTCATGAGGGCAGTAAGCTCCACTTTACACTTAGCTGGTGTTCTGCTTGTGTCCCTCACATGTCACAGGGAAGCAGAGGTCAGAAGCGAGGACTATAAGGTATGCAGCTTGGATCTGAGGTTTCACAAAAATTCTGGGAGTATCCAGAACTGGAATTTTTTGAGTCAGGCTTATTTCCAGGCCCTTCTGTTTTTGATGCAGCAGTCTGCTTTAGTTGTGCATGATGTGTATCTCCATTGTAGCTGCCCTTCATAACAAAATAAAGCCAAACAGAGGTACAAGGTTGTTGAAAACTTTAGGCTTGTGCTTAGTTTCTTAAGCTTTGATGATTGTCTGTTCAAATTAAGAACTTTTGTAGCATTGCTTCTCAAACAATGCCTGGAGCTTCAGGGAAAGGACGTGCTGTCTTTTAGGAGCCAAGCAACTAGTTATACTTGCTGTAGGACTCTCATGGCTATGAGATGCCAACTCTGGGAGAGAAGCTGAAGTTCTCATAGAAGCAGAGAAGTACTGAAGGGCAGGATTGCAGTCTTATTGCAGCCTTGTTAGGCCAAGAAATTTCCAACCACACGAGCTGAGTGTAAGCACAGCAAGAGAGGATGCTGAACAGGAGTAAGCTGGCCTGTGACCCTGACTTCTCATACTGCTGTGCTTTGCTTTGATACTATAATGACTATAAACTCCCCTCCCCCCCCCC
>NDXB01007503.1:351347-397394 GCA_002631895.1 Agapornis roseicollis | reverse complement strand
CCAACCCCCCCCCCCCCCCCCCAAAAAAAAAAAAAAAACACCAAAACCCAAAAACCAAACCAATGAAAAGTAACAGATTACAGCAGAATGCATGCAATCTTCCTTGTAATTTTAACAAGTTAATATGTGCCTAGCACATCCCAGTGGGATGCCAGTGACTTCCATGAAATTTCACTGGGAATGGACTGGGCACCTCTGGTCAGAGGGAAGCCTCAGGCTGAAGCAAACATTTGCTCCCTCTGTGCTTATTTTATTTAGATACATATATGTGTGAATGTATATATAGTCATTAAAGACTATGACTGTTGTATTGACTATCAGTTTTAAAAGGCTTTGAAAGAAAGCGGGAGCTTTGTTGCCTCACAACTGAGCTAGGGAAGCCTTGCTGAGATTGAACCTTCTAGGCTGGCTCAAGAGAGTACTCAGGGACAGATTATCATTATTTCACTGTTAAACTTTCACACTACAGGTTGGGGGTCTTGAAGACTCTGTTCTGGACTCATTGTTCTATAAGTCTTACTACCTGGGATGATGGAAAGAGAACATACCTATTAATTCTGAAGTTGTCTCTGAAGATCTGCTGAGGACAGATTTAAGATATAAGTGAGTTTGGCAAGTAGATTCAAGAGAAGAAATTTTGGTAAAGAACAGGGCAAGGTTTGGTAGGAGAAAATCAGCTGTGAGAATACAAGAGACTATAGGCAGCAGCTCTGCAGAAAAACTTCTGGGATTGAGAGTCAAGCACAAGCTTAAGTGTGAGTCAGCTAAAGTGTGATGATGTGGGGGAAATAACCTGGTGGGATGTGCAAATGTCACATGAGGCACATGAAAAGGTTCTTCATTTGGGTTATGTGCAGTAAAAACCTTTCAAGATGATCCTGATTTACATCACTGGTTGGAGGTCAAGACCATAGGGCTTGTGTGGAAGTGTTGAAGGTTATTCAGTTTAGGGAGTTAAAAAGTGAGACTTGATACAAACATTCCAATATGTTAAGGTTGCAGTAGTGGCAAGAAATAACATGTTGATCACTTCCATTTGGGTTCAGACACAGGATCATGGATTTAAGTGCAATCAGAGGAAACTAGTGGAGTAGTTTATCAGGTTTTGATTGGTCATGTTACCTCTGTGTGTGTGTGTGTATAATATATATAGAGGAGCCTTTTGGCTTCTGGGGTAGGAGGTTTCAAGGTATCTGTTTGTAAAGGTCTGATTGATATATGTCACATCATGGGTAAGGAGGTAAGGATCCTCTCTCTGCCAAGGGACTGGGATATAGGTAGTGGGATGGCTTTTGCCTGATTTTCAGAGCTGAAGAGTGAAGCAGAACTGCAGTGAAACCAAGGTCTCACTAACCGGTGATTTATACATAGATATCAGAGAGTTGGCTGAATGGAGAGGTCTTACGCTCTATTACTAACTCAGCACCATATTGCAGAGCATTTCTTGGCACCAAGCGCAAGCAGAATATGCATCTATTTGTCTATAAGTAACTGAGAAGATACCATCTGAGATGGCAGTTGCTTGTGTGTGCCACCCATATGAAAGAAGGGTGGCATGCCTTGGTGGGATTTGCCCTGCCATGGGACCAGAGCCCCACTTTACTGGTTGATTTAGGCCGCAGGGCCATAATTTTCTCCTAATAATGTCTTTGCTATGGATGACTAGGACCACTGCAGCCTTCTTGCTTCCTATGACAGTGATGAGGCTGTAAAAGCAATCCCTTCTTAGGGATTTGATTTTGTAACATTTTGGTTTTAGAAGATTTTCGGAATCTGACTAGCCAGAAATAGAACGAGAAGCCTTTAGAATGGCATTCAGGGCATGTGAAAATGTCCATCAATTCCTCTCCACTTGGGTGTGTGCTTCAAGGGAAAGGATGGCTGTGGTAAAAGCACAATCAGTTATGAGGGCTTAATTGCCTTTGAAATGACCATGATCTTTTCATTACCATAGCAGAACGTGCTTTGGACTCCACAGTGGCCAGTGTTTAGATTGAGGCAGACCACAGGAGGAAAAGAGCATGACCCTGCTGCTCAGTTCCCCACGCTCCTGTCTAAAAACAGATAGGCAATAAAAAGAAAAAAGAATTTTTCCACGTATTCTGGTCCTCAGAGCTGTACAAGCTGCATCTAGCTGCAGGCCGTGGTGTTTGGGGTCCTGTGCTATTAGTCTTATGGAGCAGGGGACATGCATTTCTCAGCTCATCCATGCAGTTTGCAGGCTACTCACTGGATGGTTTCTGTTCTCAGGGAATTTTCTTGGCCATATCTTCAAGAGGAGGAAGCTCTTCAGCCTGCTTCAGGCAGAAGCAGAACCAAAGCAAAATCTTCACATGAAACATATGAGGTTGGAAAAGCCCCTCTGGAGGTCATCTAGTCCAATCCCTTGCTCAGATCAAAGTAAAACAGAGCAAGTTACTCAGGAAGAATCAGTAAGGAGCTCAGTAAACTAGATCTCATTGCCCAGCTGGGTGTTGGGTATCTCCAGCAATGGCGACTGCAATCTTTCTGCTCAGCCTCTTCCAGTGCTTGACCACCCTCAATGTAAGAAAGTGTTTGGTTTCTCTTTGGCTTTGATTGGAGAAGGTGAAACGTGGACTCTGTTTTCGGCTCATGTAGTTCTATGTGCTGTCCAGATTGCATACCTTGGACTCTTTTTACAGAGACCAAATTGAAAGTGACAGTCTTAGACTTCTGTGGCTGATGTTAATGCCTGAAATCTGGCTCCCTGGGCCTCAGGTTTTGACTTACCCCTTGCATTCAAACATCTCATGTTCCTAATTCTCTGAATGCTTGTAGCCCCAACTGGGCTAGTTTCACAGCCAGTTCCTTTATAGCAGAGAGGAATTGTTCCCACTTCACCTCACCTGAAAGGTGAGCTAGCTGTTTTATGAGATATACAATGAATCTCTATATGGTACAGAATGTTTGTAGGCCCTACCCAAGGCTTTCATATTGCCTAGAAGGAATTTTCTCCTTCACTCACTCCCTTTTCTCTGTCATGCTTTAAGGAGTTCAGTGAGACGTGTGACAAGGGAATGGTGAGCAGAGCCTGGCTACAAAGGGTTGCACTTGTGAAATATCTCCATTTTTATCTGCATGTTTGTTCCAGCTAGACTTATTTTCACAGCTGTTTGGGGGGGGAAAAAGGGACACTAACAAATCTTGTGAGAGACTTCTCCAGTGCTTCAGTTTCTCATTTCTAAACATCCTTGGAAAAGAGATCACAACCACTTACTTACACAAATGCCCCAAATAGATTTATTTTTTGTAAACTGAGGGAGAAGCAAAATATTCAGTCTCTACTTGGAATTTAATTCAACAAAGGGCTGAATCCTCCCAGCACTGGAGCTGTTCCACATTTGCATCCGTTGAGGATGTGACCCCCAGCCCTCAGCCCTAACTGAACTTTCTCAGTAGTTTTATACAGCAATAGGACACACACACTAAAAAATAAATGTAGATTTCAATGGGAAGCATTTACAAGCCTGTATTGTTTCCATAGTTTCACTGCGACTATAATTCTAGCCCTAATGATAAAAGCTATAGTATTACTAAGATATAGAGCTTTTTTTATTTCTCTTTTCTGGTCTTGGGTGGTCCAGAATGTGCAGTAATTCATGTTCTCAGCTGGGTTTCCACCACATTTCTGATTGACCTGATTGCTTTCCCAATGGCAGAATCCAAAATTGAAACCACATCAGAACTCACTGGAATTGGTTCTGTTTTTGATGTTCCTGGAGTTCTCTGGTGGCTCAGCAGGATATATGTCTTCATGAGCTTTTTTTCACCCTCTTTTTTTTTCCTTTTTTTCTTCTCATGGTGGGCTTACACTTGGGACATAAACTGGTTAGGGAAGTCCTGGAGGGAGGGGAGAGAATTCAATAGAGATGTTATATTTCAAGGCCTAATTCCGGGCATTAGCATGTATGGCTTGAGGGGACAGTGCAAAGGAAAGGGGTTTTCCTGCAGGAAAAAGTATCTCTCATGACAGTTTGTTGTTATATTGACCCCCTAACATTCTTCCTTCTCCCAGTCCTCTGAAGGATGGGCACATGTTGAGGGAGTCAAGAACTTAATTTTTCTTCACCTTTGCTATAAAGGGACAGATTGGGTCAAGCTGAGGTGAATTTGTTATAGGGAAGAGTGCTAATGATAGTATTGGGAAGGTTTCTCTGAAAGCTCTGGTGCCTCATTGGAGGTCCTGAATCATATTGTAATTGACTGGGGAGGTTTGTCTACTTTCTTTTCCTTCCTGCCCCAGCTTCTTATAGCCATGTCCTTGCAGAGCGAAGGAGCAGTGCAAAGAGTAATGGGCTCTCACTGTGGCTGGGTCCACTCCTCTTTCTCTCCCAGTGAGAGACATAAAATCATTAGGGCAGTATGTGATGTGGGGTTGGAGTTAGTCCAGCTCGCAACGAGGACTTCCTTGTGCCCTTGCACCCACGCCTTTGAACAGTTAATATCCACATTTGTGTGACTTGGGTAGTGTTGCATCTGGGGGAATATGTGCCATATTAGGTAGTGTTAATGGTAGTGGCACCTTCTCCTATTTCCTCTGCTCCCTAAAAGAGCTTGGAGGTGGGAAAGTGAAGCTGCATGCACTGTATTTCCATGCATAGACAAACGGGTTCCAGAGAAGACATCAAGTTTGTGCTCAGCTCAGTAGCTCCTCCTAGCAGACAATCTTCACTCTGAGGTGTATTGTTTTCCGAGTCCTTTTAAGAAGGTGGAAAAGGCGTTTTGCAAAACAATAGGAAGTGGAGAGTGTCGTGAAAACACACTCCAGCTGAGTCTTGGCACCAGCAATAGAAAGCTTAAAGAATCCTGTCCAACTCTTCATGGCTTTCAAAATGAACATCGCGATGCTGTAAGTCAAATAACATTGTCCAACCCTTTTCATCCTGTTTGTAATTCCACTAGGGACATCATTACAGTAACCAGCTGCTCTGGGATTCTCTAATGAAAACTTTGTTTCTGAATAGAATAATTAAAGCTTCATATTCAATTGTCAAACAGCTCCATCTTTGCTCAGTGCATGGATGTGATTAGCCACAGCAAACCATTCTGCAGCTTAAACACACAATTGCATCTAGTATAAAAATGATTAATTAGGCGACGTGCTGTTTGGGAAGTTTACAAGCAGATCAATGAATAATGTTTAAGTGAAAATTTTATAGAGACGTTACGGGCACTGCAGGTTGTGTGAAAGCCTCTTGATGGTTTACGAATGCATGTGCTCATGTCCCGTAAAGGAATTCTACATCATGAAGACAGATTCAGCAATTACATATGGGAAAGGAAAGCCTGAGGTTTTGGGGGTTTTCCTTCTATAAATGTTTTTGACAGAAAATAGTTTCTTCACCCTCTCCTCCTTAATAGTTTCTACTTTGAGCAAGACTTCCCCAATGTTGTTAAAAAGTGTCTATTTTCTTGTTTCTTTGCTTCCTTTGTGTTCTGAACGGGGAAACAAAAGGAGTGATTGCGTATGTCTGGGAAAATTACCAGTGAAGTGGAAAAAATCCACAATCACTAATTGAGGTATTAAAAAAGATAACCAATCAATTCAAATGAAGTGACCTCTGCTCTTCATTTTCATGATGGTTTTTGCATATGCAGAGAAAAGGGTAGTTGCATTTTGGTGTTGTAACAACTATTTTTATTGCATAATCCAGAACATTCTCTAGCCTCTCCTGAAATGTATGCCTCCTGTGCCATAATCTTTGTGGTTGCTGTGACAAAGGTGAATCAGGGCTTTTAACTGGCTCTTACAAGCATCTATCATCTTGTATTGTTCTCTATAGCTGTTTTGGCAATTTCTTTAGAAAGTGTTAATGTCTTTAATTCAACAGAGTAGTCTGTTGTGGAGTTAGGATTATGTCAGTGAAGAGCTTTAGATGTCTTTGTCACCCTTTGTTTCTGGTTCCTGTTAAATGATTACAGTTGTCTTCTGCTCCTTGCAGAAGCTGCTCCCTCAGCTCTGGTCATGGACATAGCTAGGTTTGGTATTGAGTTTCCTGAGCTCTTTTCCTAGGGAAAGCTTAGAGAGGACATAGTATGGAGGTAAAAAATGAATTCTCAAAGAATGATTAATTCTGTCTTGCTGTGTGTGGCCCACAGATGGCCCTAGGAGAAGGTTTTTGATTTGCACCTGAACAGTCTTTACATTGACAGTCACAGGCTTTCTCTTAAGTTACTTCTAATACATCTTTCCCCCCGTTTGCAGCCTTTGGGATGAAGACAAATAAATAAGCGCAAGCAGGCACATTTCTATCTTGTACCGTATGTTGCCAAAAATAGTAGTCAGATGGAAAAGATTTTTCCAGAAGTCTTCTGCTGCATAATCTGTTTCAAATAAAGATAATAAAATAAACAACTGTTTATAAAGGGAATGTGAACGAGCAAGGCTCCCCTGCTGCCTGTTGCGAGGGCGCTCTGTGCAGGCGTAGTCTGAGAGAGAATTCCTGATCTGGCATACAAAGTTCTGGTTTTTATCTCCAAGCCCCCCACTCTGAAGCACTAAAGACAGATTTCAGGAAACCTATGTTAAATATAGCACCCCAGGAAACCCTCAAACACTAGTGTGAGTAGTGAAGGTTTGGGATCCAACAGTCTTATCTCCATCAGCAGCAGGCAGGGTCCTTGAGTGGTCCCTGTCTCTTTGGTTCAGCAGTGGGTAACATATTGCATGAACTAGGAGACTTAGCAGCTATCACTGTTAAAAGACATTGCAGAGCAAAAAGTGATCTGTATAAATACTGATCTAGCCAGAGAGATGTCACTTTGATGGAGCTGCTGCTTAGTTCCTCTTAACCACAAATGTTCACAAGCTCCTGGAGATGTGAGTATGGCCATCTTCCAGAGCTCTTTATTTCCCCTCCAGCATTGCTGTGGAAGTCTTTGAGAATCAGCTCTATTTGGAGATTTCCAACTCATCTTGCGCTGAGAATGGTGGCCAGAAGTCCTTCCAGAGCAGCCTTTCACACCACGGTATGTTTAAGAAAGTCTGCCTCTGATCCTGGCCAGATAGTTTGAAATGCAGAAGAGCAACAAATGAACAAGAGCCAGGGAATGTGGGAAAGGAAAAAGTGACCCAAACTTGGGGTTGGTTTTTCTTTCTTTGGTTATTTAAGTTTTTTTCCTTTCTTTTTTCTGGGAAGATTTTATTCAAAATTTGGCATTTTCTTTTGACTTATTCTCCTATTAAAAAAGGAAAAAAAGCTAAACCCCAAGCTTAAATACACAGAGAAATAGATTTCCCAGCACAGGAAAAGAGGAGCGGACCTACATGGCAAGCACAGGGGAGGAGATTGCCAGAGGTGGAAATTTTCTGATATCTGCAAGTTGGGTTCAATTGGTTACAAGTAAGAGGGGCTAGATGTGAATATTGTGGATCCCTCTCTAATTTGATTCTTATGGCAGTGATTATATTTATATACAGCCTGCAGACTCCAACCAAGTGTGATGTCTCCAGGGGATGGCACAGCCACATGCAAAAGTGTTCCTACCCTAAATTGTCTGTAGTTGAAGCCAACAACAACTGAAAAGGGAAATGGAAGAAGAGAAAAAGGGGTGGTCACCAGGAAGTTTAGATATGAGGTTTGATTCAGGCTCTCCTCCCACTGAAGAATCTGCCTCGACCTCTGCAGATCTCGTCTCTTTCACCTTTCTCTTGGCTCTGCTGCCTGGCCTCCACCCTCCAAGCTCTTGCTGAGATTTGGGGTGGCCAGTTCTTGATGGCACCCTGCAATGTCATAGCATAGGGATGGTGCAGGAGCAGAGAGACAGACAACTGTCTTCCCTCTTGGAAACCCACAACCTGGGCCTCTTGCTTGGATGAAGGCTTGAAAATGGGAATCTCTTTATAACTTGGGTCATCTAGTTTACAGTACAATTCCCTGGCAATGTATCTTTCCAATGGGCTTTTTTTTCCCCCCTTGTGTTTATCACAACCTTTCCACTCTTCAGTGTGTAGTTCTGTTTTATTAGTGTAAGTTTACATGTTATGAGCAGCCTAAGGTTGGATGAAGCATATAAAAAAAGGGTGATGTTAGTTTAGAGCAATTAAAAAAAAATACTGCCTGAACTCGCTGATCTGCTCAGACCAATATTTGCAGCTTGTGCCTATTACTGGAGTCCTTTAAATTGTTAATTTTGGAATCAAGACAGGATTTGTCCTCTTTCCTGCCTCTCAACCCTCTCACCAGCATGTGCTGTGTGCTCCTAAACACTGTATGTATCTGCAGAGCATCTTTGCGAACTGGTTCACATCTCACCCTTCCACATTTATTGCAGCCAAGGTTTCCTTTTAGGAATGAGGAGGGGAGACAGGCTTGGCTTCTCCTTTCTCATCCAGCCATTTCTGGGCTTTATTTAATTTTTAACTGCTTTATTTAAATGCTCATGAACTTGGGGCCTAAGCTGGGCTTAGGACTGCACCGCGAAAGTGTTAAAAACCCATGTCTCAAGCAAGGCTGAGAAGAATTCGTTGATGCCAGGGCAATGTGTGTCTGATAAACATATGGATTTAAAGGCAGATAGGAGCAGGGAGGCACTTTGCCTTCATATAGCTGTATTATTTATGGATGTCTTTGCTGTGCAGTGAGAACCAGGTTCTGTTTAGCTCTCTCTTTGGGTGGTCCACAAGAGATTCTGAGTAGCCTTCAGTAGCCTTCAGGCATAATTGCCAGGCATGCTCTTGTATCTGAGATAGCTTAATAAAGCATTACATATCTTACTGCTTCTATATTTTATTACCTAACCCAGTGCATGCGGTCAGCGGGTAATTAAATTCAGCTGTGTTTTTACTCTCTGTTTTAAGGTCGAAGTATGAATTTCTCCACGAATTCTTTGAAACGGACTAATACGATGCATGCATGATAAAGGCAAGGCTAATCAGAGCCAGACTGTTAGTGCAATATAGGGTTGCCCCAGGTGTAATTTATTTTCATATTATTGGTGGTTTTACTGTCGAACATATTAGAAGACGAAGAAGAAACAATAATTCTTTCCCGTGTATGGCCAGAAAGCTACAGGCCAGGTTGAGAAGCTGGGTTTTCTTTTCATTTCAATTTTATACCACGTTTCGGCTCAACCGCTTGTGCTCTCCATAGTGAAGTCTATTTCAATTAACCTATTCCTTCATTAACTCACTCTCTAAGTGCATGAGGATATTGCTAGATTGCTCAGTGCCGTTATGAAAAGGATTGTGGTGCAGCCTTTATTAAAAGCAATGTCTGCAGTAAAACCTATGCTGGAAAAAGCTTAAACAAATCTTTTTCTTGGATTTGACCAGCTGGGGTTGGAGTGGCCACATGGACTACAGGAGGTGGAGTGTTTTAACTGGGGTGAGAGTGGGTTGGGATTTGAGGGTGACTGTGGGGTGGGGAGGAGAAAAGGAGCAGTTGACCCATGAGTTTGGGCAAAGCTACTTGTGTTTGGGTCTTTGTGGTTGTCATGTCAGGAGTGAAGGTTGACCAGGTGAAATGAAGTAACAAAGTCATGAATGTAGGACCTAACCCCACTGCTGTTGGGTTTCACCTATGGGGCTCATTGAAGAGGGGAAACAGGCATTTTGAATATCCAGAGTTACCACGAAGCTGCAGTGTTTTTCTCCCCAGTCAAACCTATTTTACCAACCTCTCCCTTCTAAACTGGCCTTACTTATCTTCTTAGACCACCCTCTGTGCAATTTTGCTGTTGCTGCTGCATACCAGTTGTCAGTGCCAGAAAAGTGTTTCATGAGCAGCAGAATCAGTGAGACCTGAAGTCCTGGTACCCCAGGGTTCAGTGCCTGAGAGGTATTGCTGGTGCCTGCTGGTGGCTGAGCCTTAACCTCACAGGGGCCCTCCCTTTCCTCCAGGAAGACTTTTGGAAAGCTTACAGGAACTTTAGGTGTGATTCATCTCTGAACTGAGTTGATTACAAGGGAAACACATGTCTGTGGAGCTAGTCAGCACCACCTTTTTCATGGGGGGGAGATGGGTACCTTCAGGATGAAACTCATTTGACTCAGTTCAGCATTTGTATAAAACATGTCCAGTACTGCCTGTTTATGTTAACTGATTAAAAACAGTTGAGGAGAAGACATCATGTTTGTCCTGATGAACCTTTATGGTCTCCTTCCATGGATAAAGATGTGTTGGAGATCAGCCACTGGATTGAAATCCACTGGAGATGGCCCTGTGCATGCACATATGGTCAAACAGACCTCACGAAAGAAGGCTCTTAAAACATTCAACTTTTGAGGGGGAGGACTCAAGTCACCCATGACCAAACATGGCAAGGCTGTGGTGAATTTTCCAGAGGAAGTACTGCAGTTTACAGCAGTGTTGCCCTTGTTCACACCTGCCTTATGGCCCAATGTGTTAGATTAAACTTTCCTTTGGTGAAGTCCCATTCCAGGACCGTTTACCACCCTGCAGGTAAATGGTTCTACACATGCCACTTCCAGGGTATTTCTTCTTGCATTGCCCTTTCAAACAGCTGACTCTTAACCCTGGTCAGTGGAAGGAGGCCAAACAAAGGTTGGGCATGTCTAGCTGCTTGGTGAATCTGCCCTTGCAATTGCCACAACTGATGTGAAGCTCTGCAATGGCAGAGCCCAGCTTTAGCACGAGTAAGCTCAGGTTTTCTGACCCCTGTTTCTGCTTCCCCAGCTGTGAAGCAGTGACAGAAGTGTCCCCTCTCTCACAGTTGACTTTGCCTCTGAATTCATGTTTGCAAAATACTCGGAGCTCCCTAGCTGATGGTGCTGCAAACCATACAGCTTGACTCTGCTGTCACCAATTGGAAAGAGCCATGCTGGGCTTGGGATTTAGTCCTATAGAAGCAACATTATTTTATTGTTCTAGGAACGATAGGGTGGTCTGGCTGCTAAATTACAGCACTCCCAGGGCTGGGCCAGTGCTTTCCCTGCCTGTTTGGGGTCAGGATTTGGCCCTTTCTGGTTTCATATTTTCCTACTGAACTCATGAACCTGTATCGAATGTCGAAGCAGCAAGAACTTGATGGCGATGCTCTGCCAGGGAGAAGGGGCTTCCCAAAAGACAGAGCTCTCCCTCCACTGAACTCAGTCCCTTTCTTCCTCCTTTCTGTGCTCTCCCCCCCACCCCATCACTGTCGCCCCAGTAGAAAATGACCCCCTGAAGCTCGTGAACCCAAGTACTGCCTGAAATCCCTGAAAACTTGATAGTGTGCAGATGCTGTTCTGTCTCGTGCAATATTTACTTTTCAGATAGGTCTTAAGTAAGCGTGAGGCCAGGAGACGCTGGAGCACTTCTTGACGTGATGAAACAGCCATGGCCTCCTCCAGCCCTTCCCTGAATTTTCTCACCCTCCTTGTCCTTGCTTGGGGAGCGGGTGGAGCTGGACCAGCACCCCTGTTCCCTGATCCCTGACTCACTCTGTGACCTGGGTGTGGAGGAGAAAAAAAGGCTGTTTCTCCTTTCCACCCCCTCCTTTTCCCTCCCCAGACACTCTCTGTGACTATTTAGGCATTGTGATATTGGGAATAGTTTTGCTTCATCTCTTTATCCTGTGTTCTGCAGCCACTGCTTGGGGGGGGCATGGGAATGCCCACCCACTGCTGGAGTGAGCAGAAAGGGATGCCCTCTTCCCAAAGGGGATGGGTTTGGTGGGACAGGAGCTGAAGGGCTGTATCCCTCCACTTCCCAGGCATGGATTTTGGGATGCACGCAGGCTTCACCGTGCAGAGGCCTGCCCCGGGGCTCTGGCAAGCTCTTGGGGGATTTGAGGTTTTCTCCAAGCCCATCTCTGATGTTGAGATCTGACTCAAATGCATGCGGCAAGATAATCGCGTGCATCTGTGTCTTTTAAAAACGCGGTTGCCTGCTGATTGGGTTTAATTCTTTATCTTATTCCTGCTAATCCGTTTTCCAATCTGGTTCCCATTTGGAAACAAATTCCCCCGAAAGCCCAGCCACTGGTTGGATGGATATGTGGCGGCAGGGTAAGGAGGGGGAGAAGGGAGCAGTGCTTTCCTTGGGGCAGTTACGGGCCAAGGAGAGGACATACTACCCTGTTAGATGCTAGATAACAAAACCCCACCCTGACTTGTGCCACAAACGTGTAACAGCCTCATAACTGTCTCCACTTGGGATCCCACCTCCCACAGGCTGCTATTGCCATGAAAACGTGACAGCAGCACGCTGCCAAGCATCTGAGGAATAATGGCCTGAGGGTTTTATTGCGTGGAAAGATTCCCTTCAGGCACACTATGGAGCTGGCCTGGTGGTCCAGGAGTAGCATAACAACCTGGGCTGCTTTGAATTTCATGTCTGGTGTTGGCTAGAAGGCAGCAGCACCCAGGAGTTTGCTGTAGGGCTGGTGAGTCCCTGGTGGCTTTGCTGGACCATTGGAGGCAGACAGCACTTCCCAGCCAGGAAAAGATGCACTGGATGCATAAACTGTTCTCTTTCCTCCTCTTATTCTCCTTGCCCAAGCCTCCAATGCTTCTATACTCAGAAGCTGCCCACAAGGGAGAAAATATGCCCTGGCACTGTGCATTGTCTGTAGTGAGGGTGTTTTCCCTTCTGCCAAGGGAGAAGAGGGGGATCTGCCATCTGAAGGCTGGGAAACCCTCGCCCTGGCACCCCTCTGGCTTTCAGGAAATCATTAACTGCTGTGCCTCTGTTTCTCCCCATTTCCTCATGGCTATCCTCTGTTTCACCTCAAATTTCCCCCTGTATTGCTGCAGATTTTGGTTCTCCTCAACTGCAAATATTCATGGGGCAGAAGTCCCTGTGATGGGCTTCTGTTGTGGAGTGTTTCATCAAAGGGCTGGTTTTCCCTTTGGAAAAGTGTATGCTGTTAATGTGAATGACTTGAAACCAGGTGAAATCTTGGAGAAACCAGCATGAGCTGACTATAAACACCCATGCCTCCTGAACTTCATCTTGTCCTGCCACCTTGATAAAAAAAAAAATCAATCACAGTTTCCTGTCTTTTTTTAGGCTTTAGCTCAGGTGTGTAACCCCCAGGACTGTTTCCCAATAAAAACCAAACCCAACAAACACTGTAGCAAAAGACCTAACCGACGGACAAAGTCTTTCCAGTTTCTGGGTGATAAAAGTCAGCAGCAAAAATTGAGATCCACTTAAAAATTAAGTTGTGCAAACAAGGAGTCTGATCCCAGGACACTTATTTAGAGGCATTTGGAGACCTGTGTCTCCAAGGCATTAGCCTTGGTTCCTTGCTGAGCGTTCAGGGGATGGGCTCTGTCCTCCCAAGTCACCTTCCTCTGGGACCCCCAGCCCTTCTGTTCTCCCCTAACCACGCATAGTACGAGAAGCAGATTTTTTTTTTTACCTGAAAAATACACCTTTCTATAAAGATACATTTGCAATTTACTGAAAGATTCAAGAGTCATGGGTAGGAATTAAAAGGTAAGTACAGAAGGCAACTGGAAATGGATGATTTATTCTACTGTGGTAAAGGTCCAGAGGATGTGGCTCCTGTTCCCAGATTTATCATTGGTTTGCTTTGTGGCCTTGAGTGAGCCATTTCACTTCCTTCTGTCTCTACTTGTCCTCCTGCTCTTTGGCCCTCAAGCTTATTAGCTCTCCAAGGCAAGCAGACTCTACCCTGTGCTCATGCAAAGGATCTGGTCCTACAGCCATGAGCACCAGTTTGACCTATGTGTTGGTGCAGCACCTTGTGTTGCAGAGAGCTGGGATCCTCAAGTGCTGGATAACAAATAATGAATAAAACAAATATGCAGAAACATAGCTAAACTGGTGACATGGAAGGAGATAACCATTTCTAAGCTTTCGGAGGGCTTAGGAACATATTTTTTCTTGATCCCACAACATCAGCAAATCATAGCATTGAAGGACAATGAGCTTGAAAGAACTGTGCATTTTTAATCTGTTCCCAGTCGCGTGTGTGTGCACATGCATCTAATCCACAGTGCGTTTTATAGGCTGTCCAGAAGGCACATGAGTGGAGCAGCACGTGGTGCAGCCGCCGAAAGAACCCATCACCCAGCCCAGGAAAAAATTATGACTGTAGCTGTAACCATTTTTTATCATTTCCATCTCTATTGACTGACATGTATTTTCTTCCTTCCCTGACCCAGAACACCAGGACTCTGAAACTACTGAAATGTTTGCACAATCTTGAAGCATTTATTTAAAAGTTGCTTTTCCCTGAAGGGTAGGTACTACAGCCAGATTCAAAGTCAGATCAAAAAAGCCAAACAAATACTATCTTTACAAGCCCTTCATATCGGTATGTACCAAAGGACCTATCAGCTTCCTTTTCCTTTTGGCATGCTGACAAGAGCCCAGCGCCTGAGGCAGAGAGCTGGAGTACGTGTTTACAACCCTTTCAAATTCACAGGCCAAACAGGAAAAGAAGGAAAATGTCAAAAATTACAAATAAAACAGTTGATCTTCAAAAGCAACGAGGCCTGCAAATGAATAATTTTTAGGCATGCTGTATCAGATTTCTTAAATATTTGTCACAGCTGTGAGTTGCATAGTGCAGTGTTTGTTAACCTTAGAACTTGTCTTAAGTGCTCTCATGAATAAATTTATTTATACTGAAAAATCCGAGTGTCTCAACTAAAACGTTTTTCAGAGGAGTTTTTCCTCCCCTTTTTTTAACTTTTCCTCGGTTAACGCTGCTGCAGAGGATCCTTCCCCATGTGCTTAACATATTGCAGCTTTGCTTCAGCACAGAACAGGGGTGGTGATGGAGGTAATGAGAAGAGAAAAAGAATAATGGGAAAGAAAGAGGTGGAAAAATGATGGGACTTGCCCATGTCTAAGGTTTTTGGCATGGAGCTGCTGTTATGCGATGCCATTCAGATTCTGGGTGCATTCACTCTCTTGGATATTTTACTTCTCTAAACCTTTCTGGTCTTCATGGAGATCTTGTCTGAGGAACTCAGGCACAGAAGCGTTTGCAATGGGATTGGTCTCATGTACATTTAGGGAATTCTTGACTTCTTAGTTGGGGGCATGGAATAGTTAGGATTGGAAAGGACCTTAAGATCATCCAGTTCCAACCCCTGCCATGGACAGCGACGTCTCACACTAAACCATGTCACCCAAGGCTCTGTCCAACCTGGCCTTGAACACTGCCATNTCTTGATATTCTTCTGACCCAGTCTCTCTTTGTATTAACTACGATCGCACGTGGCTTTGGCAGAGAAGTGGGCAGACATGGGAAGGGACAACTCACACTAAACCATGTCACCCAAGGCTCTGTCCAACCTGGCCTTGAACACTGCCATAGATGGAGCATTCATAACAACCTTGGGGATCTGGTCCTGGTTCATCTAGATTCTCCCTAAAGTGACTGGGGAGAGACTGCAGCTCCCCAGTGGAATTCTTCTTATCCCAAGAGAAGTTCTGAAGTTGCTACAAGTGATGCATTTCTCTCCATGGCTATTGCAGGATCCTAAATTACTAGTCTGGAGTAAACCCAAACTGCTCTCACACATGGTGCCTACAGGCACCCAGGACCTGATGAAACACTTGAGCTCAGATCCATCCACTTTCCATCAATTTCCCTAAGAAAACGGGGAAAGTGGGATTCATCTCAACCCATTCCAACCATCCAAAAGCAGAGGTGTCTAATCCAAATTCCCTGAAGACTGTTTGCAGAGATGAGTCTGCAATTTGGCAGTCTGCTCTGTGCAAAAGGAAGCTCTGATGCCTTCTGCATGGCCTAGGCAGGCAGATGTGATTTGAACAAGCCACTTTTTAGCTCTGTGCATCTTTGTCATTTTGAAGAGATGAGGAAACTGTTCCAGCCTATGTAGCCTGCGATGCATGGTTTGGTAACCCAGCACAGCTTGTTTACCCAAGAAAAGGCAGAAAGAGGCTGAAAGCAGAATATGACTAGTACTTGAATAGGTTGCCTGGGGAAGAGATGGAATGGCCATCACTAGAGGTCTTTAAGAATCAAGAGGGAAATAAGAATTCCGCCCCCCTCCCCCTCCCCTTTCTGGCGATGAGTTGCATACTAAAACATCTTCCCATTTATCTGCTGTGAAGCTGTAGATCTTTCTGTACCCTTGAGATACCCCAATTTCTGGTCCAGGTAAAGGATACAATGAGAGATCACATTAGTTATCTGTTGCTGTGGTGCTGCTGCACTGGCCTAACACAGCTGCCAGTGTATCCATGCTAGCCAGCATGGTATTGATTAAGAAATCCCTACTGTGATGCACAGGGTAAAAAGAAATGCATTTAAAACCACTATTTTGGCAGTACTCACAATGTGTTTTGTTTTGTTGAGAAAAGCAATTCAATGTGAATAATCTTTTCCTGTAAACACATAGAAAACCTTTAATCAAATACAAATTAGTTCTAGGCATGAGAAATAGATGTTTGATGAAAACATATCTTAGTCATGGCACATAAATAGCTCTTCACAGTCAGTATATAATCTTGCATCATTATGAAAGGAAGTGATCATTAAAAATATAATTTGGAGAGCAATATTTTACCTCGTACTTGTCACAAGACCCCCCTTTCTGCATGCAGTTATAGGCAGGGTTAATCCCCAGATGACTTGCACCATTGTAAATCAGGAGTAACAAACCCTGATTTCAAGCAAAGGATCTTGGTGTAAAACACAGGAGGATCTAATCCCGTTGCCCAAGAAAAAAATGGAAATGTCTTAGGAAAATACAACTGCTTTGGCACTGCAGAGAGGAAAAAAATAAAGCAAATTACTTTAAACTTCTAAAGTAATATTTCTTTTCAGCTTCACCTGTGCTTTTAGTCCTCTAAATCAGTAAGCTGTTATAAAAGAAAATTATATGTTCCAATCTCCTGATGAATTGTGTAGTGAGATTTTACATTAGTAACCATGAGCATTTATGCTTTCCTAAGATTAAAGGCAGTTTTCCAAAGCTGTGTCTGCTTATTAATTAGTGTTTGATGAAGACAGATTGCAGACAGAAATAGTGGTAAGAAAATGGAGCTAACCTTTAAGACCAAATTAATCTCAGGTTTAATGGGTTTTAGTATGATTTACAGGTTTTGTACCTTTCCTGGTAAATTTCCAATAGAAATGAAAGTGGGTGCAAGCACAAAAAAGAAGGCTGAGTAAACACAGTGAGAGCAGATCCTTGAGAAGTGCAGATCCACCATCACTTGCTAGAATGGGTTTGTAAATCTTTGCAAGAGCACAGTGAGGCAAGGGGTTGCAAGGGACCAGATCCTCAGCCCAACACCACAGGGGGAAGGTCCGTTGCCCCTCTAGAGAGGTCTCAGCTGGTGCCAGTATGGACTGAGCTCTCTCATGGCAACTCCAAGAAGATGAGAACAGGACCAAGGCTGAATGCAAGTGCAGCCTTAAGGGTACCCTCAGGGATATCTTCATAAGGGGAGGATTCTTCTTTGCTACTAGCCATGTTTTGGGGGTAATGCTGCTGCCTTACTACTTGAACATGTACTTAGAGGAATTGGGCAGGTCTCTTGGGTCTGGGAGCAAGCAGAGTTAACAGCAGCAGGACCCCACTGCTGTGTCTTAAACAGAAGCCCTGCATTTTATTTCAGAGCTCTCCTGAGATTAGCAGCTGGTATATTTTCTGGCATTTATTTTTTGTATTGTTTTTTTGTATTGTGTTTTAACATGTGATGTTAAAAGCAATGATAACAAAGCATAAGGAAGAATTGGCTTGGATGGAAACCTAATCTTGTACAACTAGTTAGCATGTGTTTCCACAAATCTGCTAATCTGCTTCAGTGTGCTTTGAACATAATCTGGGCCTAGTAAAATTCAGTTAATTATATATCCATTTTAATTGTAAACCAAGTTTCAGAATGCTTGTATTGTTACGTAAGTGCTTATAATTCTCCTATTTCTATCATATTTCCTTGGCACCTCATTTGAATTTACATGTATCTGAGGTCATAACTGGAGTGGAAGTTCTGCTTTTGGTTAACTCTGAGGCATAGATCACCTATCAGGAGTTTAATGAAAACGTTGTCATTTTACTGACTTGTTAAAAAAAAAGCCTAGAAAAGTAATGCCATGTTGGTGACTGTTCCCTTCTGTCAGCACAGGGTGGCTGTGTCATAGCACACCATGGAGCAATCACCAGCATGAATAAGCGTACTTGCTACCCTAAATCCTTGTGATTTCATGAATGCATAAGAAAGTGATCTCATTTAGGTCCATTAAAGGGTTTGGCCCACCAGAGATGGGCAGTTGGGGTTTGCTTTGAGTGGCAAGAAAAAAAAGGTGGTATTGCAATGAGGAGTGAGGTTAGAAATGTGCACCAGCTCTGGGGTACCTAGCTTCGTGAGCCCATTTGCGCTTTGATTTAGACACTTCTGTTTGCATCAGCATTGGTTATTTCTGATTTACAGTGAAGCTCTAGCTGACCTTTCTATCTGGAAAGTGAGTAAAGTCAACTCCAAATGATGGCACAGGCGATGGCTGGAAGCCTGATTTTCAGTCTGTGCCTTACAAGCTTCTAACACCTCTAGTGATTGTGTGGACAGCAAAACCTGCAAATAAGGGCTTCAAATTGCACTGTATTTCCAGCCCTGAAAACACACTAAAAGGCAAACAGCTCTGGTCTTTTCCTTCACTTTGATTGATTTGATGTTGCTGCCAGAAAAAAAACTAATTTTTTTAAATTCATTAAAATAAACTCTTCTTTAGATTATTTTAGAGTTCTGAGATAACAAACAGCAAGGCAAAGATCAGAGCTGAAGACTTATATCATCAGAATCGTTAGTCATTGTCTTTGAGCTTTGTATAAATAAATGATAGATGCCTCAAAACAAGACCCTTGAAGGTGTTTTTATAAGGCCACAAATGTGTCAAGCAGACTTATTAGATGTGAAGGGAATGATTATTTGTACAAAGTGAAATGAACATGTGCAATAATATTGTAAAATGTTTATTAGTCTAGAGTGTGCTGAATTTTCCTAAAATATATCAGGTTCTCAGTTTGCATTTAATGTAGTGTTAGGTATGACGCTATATCCTTCCTAGGCTATTTTCAGTTAGAGTTATGCCTTTTGCAGAGTAAATCATGAGTTTGTGTCCTTTATAACAAGGGCATTATCAAATGTGAGGCAATGCTACCTGTCTAGAAGTCCAGTGAGAAAGAAAACACACACTGATTCTTGGTTCAAAGGGTGATTGATTGGATCATGTCTCTTGAGCAAATCTTTGCAGAGCAAATGGGATGAGAAGCTCTGGGAACACCTGAGCATCTCTGCTCTCTGGTGGTTGTCACTGCACCCATGCACCAAGATGTGAGTTCTCTGTCTGCTGGTAACTCTGTTCCCATATAGCATTAGCCAGTCAAAAGATGGGATTTTTCCCAGGGTGATGGTTTTGGGGTGAACAGAGCTGTAAAAAGACATTTAGTCACACAATTCTCCAGGTTGTGTCCTTCATGTTTGCATTCTACCATCAAAGCTTGCTCTGTTAGGATGGTAAGAGCAGCAATGCAGTGGTTTTGTTCAACCTATTTCCCACTAGCCTGTGGCCTCTTTTTCCCTGCAACTGCAGGGATGACATGGTACCTGTGTGGTTTGTGGAGGTTTAGATTTAACCTCTGAGCACCTGGACTTAAACACTCAGTGATGAGCTATAAGTCTAGTGGAGGCACTGAGTGTGGGGCTTCAGAGCTCTGTTGCACCTGCTCCTAGGATCAATACATTTTGCTAGATTTTATTCTGCTTCTTCACTCAAGGTATTGCTCCAGGAGTTGAGTTTCGCCTTGGTTCAGTGCTGTTTATCCTCTCTTATTTGGAGTCACACTCCAACACGTTTAAAGACACATGTTGGGGCATAGCAAGTTAAGTCATGTTAGATCTACGTAGATCTATTTGTCTTCTCTTCAGAGATATACCTAGTTAATGGGCTTCAACTGGGCAAGACTTTTTAGTTCTCCTTCAGGAGGAACCTTTAGGGGGTCTTTGCTAGCAGGAAATAGTTTGTTGCATTAATGGCACACAGCCTACTTCAAACTTGAGTTTTCCTATGTTATGGAAGCCCTTCTGCAGACCAGCACTGTCCTGGTGGGCCTAGCTTTCAAGATGACTGATGACTGCGCTGCTCTTCTCTTCCCTTACTGTTCCCTGCCCAAGGATACAATTCAGAGCTATTGGTTGTGGAAACCTTTACATGAAAGTCCAGCATGGATTTTATCCTTTTAATTTTTTTGAGGCACGTCTTGACAATTCCTTAGGAAACTCTTTGGAAGGCATTGACT
This sequence comes from Agapornis roseicollis, assembly GCA_002631895.1. Classification (NCBI taxonomy): domain Eukaryota; kingdom Metazoa; phylum Chordata; class Aves; order Psittaciformes; family Psittacidae; genus Agapornis; species Agapornis roseicollis. The sequence continues at coordinate 377,176 of NDXB01007503.1, read as the reverse complement.
TTGAGCTCATATTCTTACACAAAATTTAATGCATTTCATGTAATTGTCACCAGGTTACTCTTTGGCTCTCCTGGTTCAAAAACCTGGTTGAATTTAACAAAGAAATTAGGGGATCACACCTAGGGAATAAAGCTTGCTGTGAAATGTTTTCTGTGAAAGCCAGAACCAGGTGAAAATCACTTAGTTTCAGGTTTCATTACAAATTTGAAAACCATATCTCAGGTTCACTGAAAGGTTGGTTAAGGGTCATGCTGCAGGGCCTGGATTGGAATGAATGTGGCTGATTTATGTCATTTGCAGCAGTACTGGGTATCGTTCATTGCTTTGACCCAGGTTCAGGGGTCTGCTCCTCTAAGCTCTCCTTGTGTGTTGAAGTCAATGGGAATTCCCTCCACAGAGGCCTTGGAGGATTCATCTCCATGAAAAACTCAAGTTTTCGATTGCTTTAAATGCTAGCTTTATTTCAAACCCTCACCACCTCCTCTGGTGGAAGTTAACCTAATTTCATGTTAGCCAGATGAACTGCTCTGTTGCCTCCAGGTGAGGATCCAACCTGACTTGGAGAACCCAGGAGCCAAGCGATCTAACACAAAGTTTGCACAAATCCATCTGTGTTGAAATCACTAACTCCTGTACAGCCCTGCTGAGGGTCCCATTGCCATTTTGCAGGTAGTGAAACCCGCAGGTTAAAATCCAGATCAGCATGCCATTGGTTGAATAATAGCCACATCTTTGACTAATGAGCATATGGTTCCCCTTACCATTAAGAAGATCCATGCAACTCCAGGCAAGGTCTTGCAGACCTGGTTGTTGATACAGAAGGATCAGTCACTTCATCTCCACTCCCTAGGGATGCTGTTCTTTCCCACTCACGCCTCCAGGCTCTTTCTCACATGCATATTCTGGAGAGGAAACCAAACAGTGATAAGAAGACTGAGTATCATCTTAACACTTCTGACACCCCAGGAACATCCATTGGAGCACCACTGCCAACTGGAACCTTTTTGTCTTGCTCTTTTCCAGTTATTAACCACTTGCAGATGCTCCCACAACAGCATTCCTGTGGGAGACTATCGACGTCAGCATGGATTCCTTGCTGCAGTGTTACAAGAGCACAGAAAAAAGCTGTCCTGAAGTTCCGGAGAGGGCTTGATTAATCCTTCAAAAGCAAGAACATTTACTCATGTACTAAACCTAGAAACCTGAACTGGCAATATGCCTTTCAAGTGGCTGAAGCAATGCGGAGCAATTCTTCTTGAACCTAGAGATTAGGCTCTCTGAACTCAGTGCCTGAGCTGGGATCTATAAACATTAAACTGGAAATAACCTGGAAAGCTGATTGATTTGCCCAGCCCACCTAGCAAAACTGAATTGCTTCACCTACTTTCTGCTTTTACCTCCTTCTGGGAAAATATTTACTTCCCAAAACAGTAGTGTGGCCAAGACATGAACCAGTCAGAACCTTGTCAGCATCCACTGGGATAGCTCTGCGACTTCTTGGCTGGAAGGTACCCCCTGAAGTTCAGATTGTGACTGAAACATTGTCAGTTTGGTGGGATCTGTGGGAGGCTGAAACAGACAAGCAAGTCTGGAGACTGACTATCCTGCTGAGCTAGAGTGAACTCTGTAATGTCCAGAGTCAATGGCCAGTGCTACAGGGCTTGGCTGTACCTTGGCTGCTGGTGGCTAGCTTTGAGATAACTTTGTGAATGTGTGTTTTGGCCACTGGCAAATGTGGAAGGACTCAGCCTAGCTTAAACCTCCTTCTGGGTGGGTTAAATTAATCCAAATTACCTCATGTTTGCTGCGGGCTAGGAACACACACAGGCAATTGCTCTGGTGGTTCATATAATGTAACATCAGTTAAAGCAGATAGTGCCAAAGGTCTCTAACATGGTACTCTGCCATTGATAGTGGTCAATAGGTATGCTGAAGAAAAACTACAACAGGGCAAGCATCTGATGACATTTTTCAAGCATCACTCTTTTAACCTTCAGCATTTTATAACTCAAAACACATACCAGACAATGGTGGTATTGTTTTTCCTGATGAATTTGGCTGATCACTTTTTGAACCCACATACATTTCATAGCATCCCAAGCAAGTCATTCCTTAGCTTCACTAGGTGCTGGGGAAAGAGCTCTTTGGTTTAGTTTGTTCCTGGTCTGCTTACTTCTTGCCACTATTCTGTATCTTTCCCAGGTCTTGTGCTAAATAGGACAGTAAACAGCTCATCCCTACTCACTGTGGCCAGAATGCCACTGATCTCTACCACATACCATCTCAGTCTCTTCTCATCTCTTCTAATTTGAGAAGTCCTTCTCTATTGAACCATGTCCTATGCAGCAGCCATTCAAGACCTTGGATCATTTTGTCATGTTTCTGGTCCACATGTGGATGCATAAAAAGACCATTTGATTCAGGGCTTTTTATTCAGATCTCTTTTCACTCATACCTTTGAACAACAAATTACATGAAAAAGTGAAGTGGTAGATGTGTGATACAAGCAGAATCTGCTTGGTTTCATACTGATGCACTCTTGATCCTTTCCTTTTCTTGTGAGTCAAAGCACCATTAGTAGTGTTTCTCACTACTGACCCCCTCTGTTTCCCTTGTATCTGATCCTTGGGAATTAAAGGTAAGGTGACAAAATACGATGTTAAGAAGTTCTCTATGTGGTTAAAGGAGTAAATGGGATTGTTCTAGAAAAGGCAGTTGGATTTTGCCTTTTATTGGAGATTATCCATATTCATTTGCTTTAAAGGCTACGATTATTTGGCTCTTGAAGCTTTCAGGGTGGGGTAGGGAAGATGTTCAGTATATATGTACTGTGTTACTAAAACACATTGAGCAGTAACCCGATGCCCAACCTCTGTGTGGCCTTTCTGTTTTACATGCTACGGACAAGTACATTACTGTTTTAACAGTCGACTTCCTGTGAAATAGAAGGCTGGATTTTTATTGATCTTACGCTGTTTCAAATCCACCTACTCTCAGCTGCATGGTGTTCACTTGGAAAGCATCTGACGGGATGTTCCTGGAAAAACCTCACTTCGCGGAACAATACAATGCTTCTTTGTTTGTCGTCTTCTCGCTGAGGCCAGCTAGCCCTATTGAATGAACCTCAGATGTTTTGATTTGCTCTTTAGTGAAAGTTTATATGACTTAAGCTGTCTTTTTACCCTTCCCGCCTTCCCCTTTAGGTTTCTTCTAAAGAACAAAGCCGCTTGAATTAAATTGCTCTGTATTGGGATTTCAAACATTAATGAATGTTGTTTCAAAGTGTTATCTCATTTGGAGCCTGAAATGACTAAGGGCCACCATTCTTGTGCCAATACAAGAGTCTGTGGCTTTAGAATTGTTTGCTATTTCTTTTAACAGATCGGCATGTTGAAAGGGTCATTTGTTTCCATACATTTGTTATTATAAAAACAAAAATAATGAACAGTTAGAAGGCCAACATAAAGCAGCTGTATTATACATGCAGGGAGATGCAATGTGTAGTCTAGCTATTGAAATAGTAGACTGAGGATTATTAAAAAAGAACCCTTACTACTATTTTTGAGACCTACAGGCATTGGAACTGTTTATTTTATGTAGGTAGGAAGCCAAATTCTTTACAATGCAGCGCCTCCACTTCCCTGGAATCACAGAGATGAAGATGGCCTTCTGACATGGTGTATTAAAGATTTTCATTAAATTAATGTGTCCCCAGATAACAACCTTGGACTGAGCCTTTCAGGCTTCCTCTGAAATCACAGCACAAAGGCTGCGTGTAAAAGCAGATGTTTGCCGCATGTGTATTTCCAGTAGAGTCCAACAAATACTACATTAAAAAAAGATCTTTTATTTTTTTATTTTTTATTTTAATGGAAGCTGTTGAGTGGCATTCACGGTAATGGGTGACTATGGTCAAGTCAGATTCTTTATTGATAATAATCCCTGTGTCATTGAGAACAGTTTCTATAGGTACAAATGAACCAGTATAAAGGAAGCCAGTACAATACATCAGGGCTGGGTGGGAGGTTACTTCATTTAACTTCCGCCTTTCTTTCTTTGAGTTCCTATTAAGCTAAATAATGGCAGTCTACAAAATGAAGGAGCGATTGAAGTGTGCCTGCAAACCAATTATATCATTCTGGACATGGTTTCCAGGACTCTTTGTATATTCATGTGTCTGTGTGTCTTGTCTCTCTTCACTGGGACTCTAACTCTCTTGAAACTGCTGTTTTATGGGCATTGTGAGAGCCTTTGGTTTTCAGAATTGTTGCTTTTGTTCTTTTCCCCTCCTTAGCTGCTGGTTGCATTTTGCGTCATAAAAAGTTTTGTGAAGGGCTGTGCTTTGAGTTTGGAGTTTAGAACCTGGACTTGTATTTTGGTCCTCCAACAAAATCTCTGCTAGCTCTAAAAAGTGGAAAAAGAAAAGGGAAGATAAAAGCCATTTTGACAAATGTGCATAAACCAGATCTTGTATATGTTCCCTCTCTGGGAATGTCATCGGGGAAAGGAATATCTGGGGTCAGGCCTGAGGGGTAAAACATGAAAAGATACATCACACCAAAGCCAAATACTGAGACGGTGGTTTGGTGGGACCCACCATATCAGGTTATGACCCATTTAGTCCTTTCTTTGAGACCAATAATTAGAGGTAAAGTCAGAAATCCATAGCACATAATTTTGTGTCAAGATATGAGAGAAATAAGTTTCTTACGTTATATATTGCTTTATAGAAGACTGAAGGATTATATCTTTTGTGGTTTGTGCCTTTGCTACATCTTGGAAGTTTTCAGTATAACTACCATCAGAATGTTACCTTTTTCATGTCCAGTTTTACTCTTGGGCCTTTTGATGTCAGGGGAGAGGAAGTCCCGTGGGTTAGTGGAGTAAGAATTTAAGAAATAAAGCTTATTGCAGACTTGTACACTCATCAGCTACCTTTCTTCTAAGGTGTGATGGAAAAGAGTAAATGTAATGCCAGCATTTCTTCTCCTTGTTCTATGAAGCCTCTCTCTGTTGGCCTAGGTGAGTTTAGGCTGGCTGTGCCAGTTTGATATGGGTGAAGCTGAGGGAGATCAGATCCATACCAAATGACTTAAAGTCTCATATCAGGCCCATGTATCATTGTGATGGGGTTTAGATGACAGTGATATCCCTGTCCCTTCATGAAATATGACATAATCACATGGTTATACCTTACTAAACCATTTCTAGCCATCTGAGTGCAAACAATGTATATATTATAATGGATTAAGCTAGAGCAACCGGGCTATGTAAATCATTGGAGGCTTAGAAAATGTGCCCAAACTGGGAATAAACTATCCAAATAGGTGCACCATGATGCCCACGTTCAAATACAAAACCCAAGTGAAGCAATGTAGCATGGACATTGGCTCTTTGCTTGCTTTACACTACCATCAATGATAGTCTCGTTCAAAATCCTAAGATTATATGTGTATGTTGCTTCTTATGAAAAATCTGCTTAGAAGTGTTTGCTAAGGATTAGCAGGTGATTAATAGATGCTTTAAAAAAGATTATAAATTGTTATGGAAGCCAACAGGTTGCGTAAAATCACGGCTTAGAGCTACTAAGGACTTTGCAGTGGTCTGTACCTCACAGGGCTTGTGTTCACTACCATGTTACTACAGCTATTAATAATCTCTTGGCTCCTTTTAAAAAGCTTGTGAGTGTAACCTTTGCAGGAAGTGTAATAGACATGTCTGTATCTGTCTGTTTTATAACAGTAATGTTGCTGTAGCTGTGATGATATAAAAATATATTAGAGTTAAACCCACCCTGTTGTATTTTATAGCTTTGTATTATGGGAGTAGGGAGATTGCAGCTGAGGTGAAGTGGGAACTTGTATTTAAACCCCTGTTTTGGCTCATTTAAAATGTGTGTTCATAATGATCATTAGAGGCCAAATTTCTCTCTCTTTTTTTTTTTTTCTTTTTTTCTTTTTTTAATTCAACATCCAAGATGGTTTCTTGTCCAGATATTCCTTTGGGCACAAGGAGGGTTAGGTCAGTTTTCAGTGGTCTTGTCATTTGGAAGAAGTCTAGCAACAAAGGTAACTTTAGGATGCTGAATATGCATGATTTCAAAGTAATTGTGTTAGGGTCCATAGGTGCTGTAAGGCTGCTGAACTGGGATGCACAGATTTATTTCCCTTTTTTATACCTTTAACCATTACAGGTTATTTTTCCCTTTTATGTATAAAGATGCTTTTTATGTTCTCTAGGGTTTCTTTAACACCAAAGCGTTTTGTACCCATCAACTTGAAAACACCATAGAAAAAAAGAGGACTCTCTTTACCAAAAAGGGTGCATGGGGAGGGGGGAAGAGAAAAGGTGTATTTTCTTTTTCTTTCACTTAATTCCAGAACTTTGTAGTTAGTAATAACAACTTTCAGCAAAGCATTAATGTGCATACAGGCAAGCAAGCACATGCTAAAACTTACTCAGGAGCTTATGCCCATGAAAGGGTTGGCCAGAAATCTCCCCAATTAGAGCCTTACTTTGATTACTTGCAACTTTCCTAAACTTAGTCTTTTCAGCCTGAAATTTTCCATGCCAATTAGAATTGTCCCCCAAGAAAATTATACCCAACTGATACAATCATTTAGAGAGAGAAGGGAAAGTGATGCTCCAAGGGACATTACTGCACCCTAGGGAGCACTCCAAACTCTTCCATTCTTGTTGGGAAGGTGGGAATGATTCTGCTGTGTCTGCAAGAGTCCATGTGGATTTGTTCAAGAAAAAGCCACTGAAAAGTAAAAAAAAAAAAAATCAAAAAAAAAATCAAATTGTACTGAGCTCAATAAAAAAATGACAAATGGGGAATGCTTTTTTCCCCTGTGTGCTTCCATTTATGAAAATCAGTCACCAAAAGGGAGGATGCACATCTTCCCCACCCAGTGTCCAAGCTGGAGCTTTTCTGTGGTTTACCCTACTTGAGGGCTTAGGGATTGAGACCAGAGGGTCTCCCCTGGCTGTTGGTATCTCCACAAGTATCAAGAAAGGATGTGAAAAGGGAAACAGCCATTCTAGTGTAGAAAGGGGAAAGAAGCATAGGCAAGGAACTGAAAGGGGGGTCAGTTTAGAAGGTCCATTTCCCTGAGCATTTCCAGCCAGTTACTGGAAGAAACAGACTGGTGGGCTTTTGGCTCCTGCAGCACTCAGGATTAATTGATGGCTTTTACAGTTTGTTTTTAGCTGCCTAAACTTACTGAGAAATGGTAGTGATAATAATGTACCTTTGCTCTTGGGACAGCTTAGAAGGTGGTGTAGCAATTGCAGTATTTCCATGTTTAACCTGGATGGTTGTCTTCCAAGTATCATACAACTTGCTTTTAGCAATTCATGTGTGCTGAGACATCTTCAGTCTCCTCTTCCCTGCTGTTGTGGTTTAATGCCAACCAGCAACTAATACCACCCAGCTGCACGCACCACACCATGGAATGGAGAGGAGAATAGGAAAGAAGTAAAACCTGTAGGTTGAGATAAGAACAGTTTAATAACTGAAATAAAACAAAATATAGTAACAATAATAGAAATTGAAAGGAGCATGTGAGAGAGAGGAATAAAACCTGAGAAAAACATGTGATACATGACACAACTGTTCACTACCTGCTGACTGATGCCCAGCCTGTTCCCCAGCAGCCATTGGTGGCTCCCAGTGAACTCCCCCCCAACTTCTATACTGAACATGATGCTCTATAATATGGAATATCCCTCTAGCTAGTTCAGGTCAGCTGTTCTGGCTGCGTTCCCTCCTGGCTTCTTGTGCCACTCCTCACTGGCAGAGCATGGGAAACTGAAAAGTCTTTGACTTAGGGTAAGCACTACTTAGCAACAACTGAAACAGCAGTGTGCTACCAATGTTATTCTCATACAAAATCCAAAACACAGCACAGTACCAGCTACTAGGAAGAAAATTAACCCTATTCCAGCCAAAACCAGGACAGCAGTGATACTGTACCTACCTTGTTTTCTTCATTGATGACATATGGCCTTGTTCCTAAATCACCCCATGTTTCTGCACCTTGTTTGACATACGTTGAAGCTAAAGCATTATCTCTACTTAGTGGTATTGTTAAGGTTTTCTAAAATGCAAGCTGAGTGTGTGAAAAGCAGGTTTGCAGTCTCTCTTGAATGCAGGGTTTGGGAAGTACATTGTAAAGGAGGCTTGGGTCAAGCATCAACTCTAGAAGTTTATAAAGACATGTTCAGTAATACTGTATCCAGCAAACACCATCAATCCTGCTCAGTGACCAAAGCATGGGTTGTATTAAAAGATACAGATAGAGAGTGGAGTATTTAAAGACTTTTGCACAAGACAGCCAAAAAGAGGTGCAAAACTTACACAGACGTTCCCCATTCTGGTATTTCCAGACTTTGAGATCACCNTCCTGCTCAGTGACCAAAGCATGGGTTGTATTAAAAGATACAGATAGAGAGTGGAGTATTTAAAGACTTTTGCACAAGACAGCCAAAAAGAGGTGCAAAACTTACCAGAATGGGGAACGTCTGTGTATTTCCAGACTTTGAGATCACCTGACCTGTGCAGGTTTGAAGTTCAATCTATGTAAGTTATTTTTGAGTGCAATAGATGCTTATAATCTTGATTGGTACATAACTCATGAATATTTCTATGCTGGTATCTGTATTTATATACAGAGATAGCTGTTGCTATGGTTATGTGGTGTCCTGAAAATGATTGGTCTTTCTTTTCCTATTTATGTTTCAAACAGGACTTGGTCAAGTAAAGTAAATATTTTGCCTTCATTTAGGTTTTATGTTTGCTGTAAAACTTGTTAAAAAAAATAAAATATAGAAAGCAACATTAAGCATTTCACAGTAAAAACACAAAAATTTTACATTACCAAGCAAGTCGACTTTGGCATTTTTCCTTTCAGTCAGTTTGTTTTTCTAATATAAAACTAATATGACATAATGTATAATCTAATTTGGAAATTACAATTTACTTGGAAGGATTATGCTGCCAGCCAATACCAACAAAGAAAGAAATTATTCGAGAATGTTTCTTTCCTTCTTAACATGGTCGATAATTTATTTTTCCTTCAGAAGATTACTTTTTTTCTTTACGACATTTCCTGCCAGTGTGATTTGCATTAGGATTAAATAATATGTTCCATGCTTCACTTACGCACCAAAGAAAGTGAATTTTTCCTCAAATTAAGAAGAAAAAAGGTGCAAATTACTATCTTGTTATGGGCTTCACCCTGCTTACTAAGCAGCGAAGCGTGTTGATAATTTTCAGATGGCTTGACAATAATTGCTCTATTTGTATTGACAGTATTTACACGAGGGGGCAAATTGAAATGTGTAGATCCGTGCCTTTTAGGAACCAATGCTACTAAGAGGGATTAGAACAGGAGAACCTGAAAAACGGGAAATTCAAGCATGGTAATTCAGACTAACACCAAATTATCATGTTGACTCTCATTAACTACCTAAGTTTAAGTGTTCATCCAACACATTGTGTAACAGGACTATAACATTTGTTCAGGAGCTTGCCATTCATAGCAGCATGATGGGAACATGTTAGTTGCATTAAATGTTCCCTTGCCTCCTGCAGATGTTGTGGAGGCAGTAGGAGGGGAACAGGATCATTAGCCTTAAGCATGTAAAGGCGAATTAGGAAGTGTGTGTGGGGGGGTAGGCAGTTGTTGGAGCAAGTTTGTGTCTGGCATGGCACCTAAAAATGCAGCCTGTAGGATAAGCGGAGAAAATTAGACACAAAGGACCCATTTTATGAAGAATTTACAGTTCTGAGCAAATAAATAATGGTGCTCTTGAAAAAAAAAACGTGTATCCGCTTCCGATTTCTTCAGTTAGATAATGAGTGAGATCCAACTGTAATGTTATTAGGGATGATTTAAAGGCAAGTCTGCTACTGGATTTGGATAGTATTGGAGTTGGAAAATCTGGGCTCTGTTATAGGTCTGCCACAGGCTTCTGATTGCAGCCTCTGGCAAGTCACTTATCCTTTGCATTCCTGTTTCCCATCTGCAAAAGCAGGGGTCATTTCATTTCCCTCTCTTCTTTCCCTCTTGCCTATTTAGTCTTGAGTTTCTTTAGGGGATGGCTTCTTTCAGTGTATTTCTTGGTTTTTACAAGTGTCCAGCACAATGAGACCTTAATCTCATTTGGGATCTCTGCTTTAATACCGATAATGTTATTGTTGACAGTTGTTGTTGTATCTGTGTAATGTAGTAGCATAAAGCTATAAAGCTTCCTCCCCTCCCGGTATTTAAAACTTAGAGAACAGTTTTGCTGACTCTTCTTGTTTGTTCTTTAATGAAGCTAGCTCAAAGCTATTTTCCACAAGACCGATTGAGTGCTCATGGTAGTAAACCAGGACTTCGAATCAAATCAGGGTGCTGTCATCCTGCTGTAAAGATCTACCTTTTGTTGTAGTTCCTTATCTTGAAACCTTGAAGATATGCTGGTATCGTAGTAGGTCATCTACAGAGTAAGTAATTGGGATCATCATTTTAAACAGCTTGTTTGAGTTTTTAAATAGCTTCTTCCTGCTGTAAGTAATTCTGTTCTGAAGTTGAAGATTAAACTGTAGGAATTTTTAGTTTGTTTTCCTTATGCAAGTATGCAGCCTGTCTGTTTATCCTTATTTCCACTGACCTGTTAGATTTGTTGGGAAAACTGACACACAGCTGAAGGTCTGAAAAAGGTTGCTTGCTGGATTCATGAAAATCTGAAGGAAAGAGACTTTTAGCCTCCTCTGGAAGATCTTCAGCTTAAGCTCAGCCTGAGCATTGGACACTGGAGAATTTCAAGCACAAACCTCCCAGGCCATCATATTTCATGTACCTTCCTAACATGAGAGGGTGTGTTGTAAGTACAGCAAGACCTGGTGGATCTTCCCAAACAAAAAATGCTTTAGATTGTGTTGAAGGTGCCTTTTCCATTTAATCAACCCAGGTGTCTCTTCCACTGGCCTGTCATCTTAGGGGCTTGCAAGAAGGTGGAGGGTGAAGTTAGCACTAGGACTTGTCTGTGCCATCTGCCATGCAAACCTGCCCTCAGGGGCCCTGGTGTGTAAATAGGTGCAAAACATCTTGGAATAACTTGAATTCCAGCTGCATTAAGCACAGAAACAAACTTTGGTTTGGACATAAATAATATCCTCCTTTTACTGCAGTTACTGGTGTCAAGTTAGGGCCAAAGTCCAAGCAGTCATCAGTTTATATAACAGCAGTGAACGGCGAAGTTCAGGGGCAGGCTGTAAAGATCTGCATGTTGTCGCTGCTGTTTCCAGCCCTAATTGCCAGACTCGAAGACAGAAAGCAACATGGAGATAAGGCAAGTAATCTCACTTTTATTGAGTGAGTTTGGCCTTGAGGATTGTCCACTCCACGGCTTCATCTAAAAGTCGATCTCTGAGAGACTCTGAAAGGTTTAATAAAACTGTGCAATGTATTTGGAAAATGAGTATGGACGTGCTGAAACACCCGCCAGTATATCCCACCATAAAAGATACGTATCAGGTTCCTTGTGTGGCATTTGAGGACTATAAACATGTTGCCATGATTTGCTATGTTTCCTGAGGGTTTACAGAAAAAGTGGCTTTTTTTAGGGGACTGCCATATTGAGATTGACAATTTGATGTAAACCATGGCCCAGCATCCAATGTTCTGTTTAATGCAATTCTGTTTGTCAGCTGTAACCAATTATGCTTTTCATTGTGTTAAATGACACCAACATGGCTCCTTTCTACCAAGTTGTTGCTAATACCATTTTATGCACCTTCCATCCTGAGCCCTGTTGAAGGCAGTGTCATACGTATGAGCTGCTGCTCTTCTCCCAGGTGTGAGATATTGAGATCAGCATTAAATTTAGGATGTTAAGAAATCTTTTGCTGGGCTTAGAGAATGGGATTTTGAGGAAAGCACTGGGACCTGGAGCTGAGTATCCATAGAATAATCTTTTGTAACTAAAAATGGTATCTGAGATGTTTCTGGAGGATTGTGCTGGTCTCCTGTATACCAGGACTGCTGGTCCTGGTTTGTAATTGCAGTAGAAAACCTTAAACTGGAAACAGATCAAAGCTTTAATCTCATCTGCTTTTCCCTCCAACACATATACACAAAGGCCATGAAAACCTTATTACTCATGGTCACCAATGAAGTCCAGGACCTTAAAGGACCCTGGAGAGGGAGGGATGTGTATGCCTGTGGAGAGAGGTTTTTAGCAGAGTGCGCTCCTGTTTGTTGTGGGAGTCATCTTCACATCCAGGGCTGTTTTCTTGATGCCTTTTCCCACAAAAAGGAACTGCTTTTACTGTAGGGAAAGCTCAATATTTGGATTGGTTCACTTCAAGTGGCTTGTTTGTGAAGCTGTTCATCAAGAAATCAGTATCTGTTTCTCTGCAGGTCCATGTCTGCCAGAGAAGCAGGTCATGGCAGCTGTATGTTATCAACACAGTAGCTCTCACTGCCCTTTGTTTGCAGTAAGGCAGCTTCTTTGGAGGTGGTGGCAGGATCTCAGGTGTGAAGGCAGCTGAGGCCTGGGCATGCTTCCATGGAGTATTTCAGGACTTTGATCTCACAGCATAGAAGTGGCCACCATGAGGGTCCATCTCATCTGGTATTTTGTCACTAACTGAGGCTACTAATGGGTATGAACAAAAGAGGAAAGGGGAGCAGGGCAAGCATGTATGATGTTTCCAAATACTCTCCATCCTCTAAGTACTCTCCATGGACCTCCTGAACTAGAGGAGGTTTAGTCTTTAATAACCCTCAGTGTCTGGGTGCTTTCCTTTTTTTTTCTTTCTTGAACTTGTGTGGTTCTCCCTTTAACCTGTATTATCTGTTAATTATAAATCCTGTGACAGAGCCTCACAGCTCAAGTTCAGGTTGCATTTGAACCACCCAACCTATTCCCTTGTGTTTGCTTTGAACCTGCCACAGATTGGTATTGTTTGATGCTCCCACTCTACAAATGCAATTCCAGTGCTAGAAGAGGTCACAAACAGCTGCTTGTCCAACCCCAGGATTTTGTAAAACCAGATCATATTCCCTCTTGTGCATCTCTTTTACCAGCCAGAAACCTGCTTAGTCATTCCTTGTATCAAGATCATCAGCTGTTTTATTTTGCTTTTCTTGGTCTTGGGGAAACAGGCAGCAGGATCCCAGATCAATTTCATGAGGCTCAGAAGCTTTCCATGAGGCAGTAGGTTTGGAGATTAGGGCCTAGGGATGCTGCAGCTGGAAATTGGATACAATCTGGAAAATGCTTCTAATTTTTGACCTTCAGATCTACCTTGAACACTGAGTGTAGACTTCCCCAAGGCAGCTGGATGGGTGTCTTCACCCTGATATTACTGCAGAGAGCCTGAGGCTATGGGACCAGACTTCTTCCAGTCTATTCAAGTAATCCTTGGGAGAGCTGGGAAGAAACCAAGTTACCTTCACTCTGCAGCCAGGACTTTGCTTGTCATTAGAGTAGTGAAAGTACTTCCTCCTTTGTATCATAAATAAACCACTAAATCCAACTCAGAGAGAGGAAGCAAAAGAGCACTCTACAGAAGTGGTGTTGTTTCCTGAGATCACCTATCAGTTTGCTTCAAACCCAGGGTTTAGCTGCTGCTTGTTTAAAAACAAAGTCAGCCCTGCTGTGGTGCCATAAACTCATAGGAAAATGGAAAGAGCCTCTGTGGTATGAGTGAGAGTTTTATTTCTGCTGCTCTTCCAGAAAATCCATGACAAGGTTGGGTGAGTGACAGTGCAGTGATTGTTTTTCAGTTTTATCACTTTCCCAGTAGAAAGTTATTTTCCTGCAAAGTAACAGGAGAGAAGAGTTTGCAGGGAAAACTTTCATTTTTTCCCATGAGGCTTTTGGTTTTATAAAGCTGAAAAGCCACCCTTTGCTTCCATTGCTTTTGGCAACCAACACCTTAGAAGGGCTGGTTTCTAGGAACATAACATTTTTGGCAGTATGGCATAAAATGACAAAAATATTAAACCAAAGAGCAATTTTCTTTCTATTCAGGCAAACTCTCACTGTTTTCCTATTTTATCCATATGCTTCATCAAGAAAGATTCCTCAACTGAGACACAGACCCATGTACCTGCAACAGGGAAGTTGTTGCATTCCAGTCATGGACTGTGTACTTTGAGCCACACATTGGTGGCTGTGAAATGATGCTGCAAATCCATTGATACCAAAAAAGCATGGCTGTCTCTGCACACCAACAAATTAGTTTCCCAGGGAAGCAAACAGCCATGGATTATGGTAGAGGTCGGCCATTGGCTGCCCAAATTTCCTTGTACGTAGGTGTCTGAGAGACCTTCATCTGCCATGATGCAGAGTGTCTGGCCCTAGATGAGCCCTGCAGGCAAGGTGAAATGTGGGTGGGTGAGACCTATCCCCTGTGGAAGCATCTTGAGTCATTTGTGTTGCATAGGTTGGAGGTTTGCCTGATGCACAGTGGGTGCATGTTCCTTGTTTCTCCCTGCCACTCCATGCCATTGACCAGCTGGGCTCTGTTGTTCCCCTCTGGCAGCTGTTGCAGGACTCCCAAGTGCTCTTAGGGGAAAAAGGAAGAAAATAAGTGGAATTTAGCCAATTGTGACTTGTAACAGACCGTTAGCTGAGAGCTGATTTTATGGATAATGGATGTTGCTTTAAAGATTACTGCTGGAAGCTGATGCTTGCCCATAAAAACCATCAAGATTACACTTTATAATGATAATGCTTTGTTCCTTTGAAGGTATCCTTCAGCTCATTTCTCCTAGAGCTTTGCAAATGCTCATTTACACTTTGAACAATCCTGTGTAGGTGTTTTTTTTACTTTTAAACAGCAGATTGACCCAAACTGAGACATTCTGATGTCTGGATGCTGATTTTCAAGACCTGCAAAGGAGGTTATGGCAGAGTTGGGAGCTGAACCTCTCTAAACTGTGCCAGTTCTGCCTTTGGAGGTTATCATTTGTTGTGGGAAGGCAGTTGGGTATTACCCATATACGTGACCTGTGTTTCTCTCCTGTCATGGTTTGCATTTCTCTTGTTCCTTTTCCCTTTTGCTTCTTTATTCCTCTTTTACTGTATGAAAAGGAAAATGGAGAAAATGGCATATAAGAAGCAGGTTATCTCACTGGTAAAACTTGCTCTCTGCATCTTGACGGTATAATAGAAAGGATGAGAAGCTTGGGTGAATACTGGGGAGACTCAGGGGAGAAAAGCTTTCTCTTGGGAAGACAAGTGAAGCTGTGGCTTGTGTAGCCTGGAGTCTCCAGTTTAGGAGGACCCTGAAAGTGAATATCCATCATGTGCTGCTTTCCTGTACTCAAAGGGATAGATGAGACATGTTCTGAAGTGTCCAGACAAGCAGATGGGGAAGGTGAGGGTGTGTAAAATGTTACCTCTCTTCTGCCAGCAGGGGATGCATTTTGAGGCTGGTAGTCTGGTTTTCAAGTGGAGGAAAAAAGCATCATTGATATAAGGGCTTTTAGAGGAACTTTGCTTATTTAATGTGTTGCAAAACAACTGTTAAAACAGAAGTGATTGAAGCCAGTGGACAAGAAGTAAAACCATCAACAAAGAACAACCTTCCTCCCAAATCTTAGCTTGGGTTGAACTTCTGGTTCCTCGGAAGCAGTTTGCCTCTGCAAGGGATGGTAGGAATTCATGGACTCCCAGCTTGCTAGGTCTGTTCTCAGAGCTACAGCAGCCTGGCATGTCTTTGCACTTTGCACATCACTGCATGCCATGATGTTAGCTTACTGTACAGTTCTGGCCCACAGGTGCCCAGTCTCCATGGGTTTACCATGCCCAGTTTACCAGGGGGTAAATGTGTCTTCCAGAGGGAAATGTCCAGCCCCTGGTTGTCTGCTTCCTAATGGCAATTGCTCTGAATCACCAAGCTAGAAAGGCAAATTTAAGCTAAGCAGCTGGATTAATCTGGCATAATCTCATATTTCCTTTGGAAGTGGTGGTCCTACCTTTCCCTCATGCTGAGTGCCTGCTCCAGTCCCTTGCCTTATATATGGAAACTTCTGTGCTTATTCAGGTGAGGGACCTGACCCAGCTGAAAAATAATCCAAGCTGAAAATAAATCCCCCAGAAAAGTTAGCTTGAAGGGACTGCAGATCCGGTAGCGTCCCATCTTCTCTCTGGCTCTCCCAGCAGTCCTGGCTCAGCTGCCATGCTTGGTGCTACGTGTTTGAACAAAACACAACTCTGATGAGCTGAAGTCTCTTCAGAGCATGGGGAACAGCAAAACATTGCCCTTTCCACCTGCCTGCCACCATTCTTAGCACTGTGGATCTCAGACAATTGGCAAAAGGATTTAAGTTCCATGATCTCTGCCCAGAGCTTGGGTTGCTGGGCTGGAATGTCCATATTCACCTAACAAGCTAGGCTTTCTGAGCCCTATTCTAACAAGTTAATCACTAAGCTACACTTCATACACTTTTGGCCAAGCATTACACAGCTTAAATTCCATCTGAATCCTTCTGCCAGTAGGTGTGACCTCTCTGAAGACCCAAAAGCAGCCTGCAAGAAACCTTGAAGTGCAGAGACATCAGCAGAGTTCAGTCTTTGTCACTGTAGGCCTTTTACTCTTAGCCAAACAGACAGGAAAAACATAGGAAAAACAATATATGACTGATCACATCTACAACCCCTCAGTGACTCGTAAGAGGAAATGGAAAAGCTCCAGCTACACTCTCAGAGCAGCTTCACCCTGTTCCTGCCTGAGCCCAGGAGAGCACTTAGCTTGGGGAGCAAAGGGGTGACATTGTTCTCCTAGCAAGTCTGGGGCCTGCATTGAGATGCTTGTACCCATGGCATGTTCCAGGGAAAGCTTCTACTTCATACATATAAAAGTGTCCGAGGCTGGTCATCAGTAACTTGAACTGATGGCCTGGAAAAGTCCACTGCAAGTGACTGGGCATGGCCATAATGCTAAGACTCAGGCAACCAGGCCAGCTGGGATGGCCCTACCATTAGCACCATTAGTTCTCAAGATCATCCCCATTGATCCTGGACTTTCTTCTACTTTCCTTCTCAAAGCAGCCTTAGAAAAGGAGGTCCCTGTGCTGTGGCAGGCAGTGCTGTGATGCTCTCCTTGTCCTTCTTTGGCAAACGCTTTTTGGGTTTGAATTCTGTTTGAATTAGTTTTGCATAGTTGCACAGTGTACAAGTAAATATTCAGCCGTGTAGTTTGTGGGACTAATGAAGTAATGTGACACTTCATCCTCCCTCTCTGCTGTAAACTTTGTACAGCAGGAGGCAGAGGGAGTGTGTGTTTGTAGTATGCTCTTATGAGCATAAATAATGAATGAGCAGGAGTGTATCTGCTATGTTTTCATTGTATTTTGGTGGTCTAAAGGGTTTGAATTAGTGCTGATTGTGTTTTTCCTTGTTTTCTCTTCCATCTTCTAGTAATGATTATATTCTTGGAAAAGGGTTTTCCATTTCCTCGATATCTTTTATCACCCAGAGTGCACATGTAAGCAAAATAGCACTAATCAGAGGAACAACCAGAGAACAGCATAAGTCAGGCAATCGGGAGGAAACTTTGCTTATTTGTCAAAGGAGTCGCTTCTGTGCTTGCAAAGATGGAGCCTTTCTGGAGACTGAAAATAATATCTGTTAATGAAGCATGGAAATACATGGCAAAGTCATAGGCTTTTCTGCAGCACCTGTGATCTGTAAAGTACATAGGAAAATCTTCGTTAGCCTCTTAAAACAAACTCCTTATTTGAGAGAAACTCTTCTTTGTTTTTAGTGAGATAAACGCTTTTCTTGTTCAGACACATGGTAGAAATGATTCTGAGCAATCTTCTCCCCCCCTTCTTTCTTTTTCTAAAAATAAGCTGTGACTCTCAAATCATCTGCCCCCAATTTACTCCTGTGTGACCCTAAGACCCTGATCTGTCAGATCTGTCCACATCTGTGCCCACCACCGAAGAATGTGGCAGATTCAACACAACATATGGCTGGAGCTGTGCATATGATATTCATGGGAAATGGAAGAAGCTTCACCATTTCCTTCGTACCAAACACCTCCTTGAGCTATTTGTACCCCACTCTCGCAGAGATTCCAGGGTTTCGCTCTGCCATGAATTATGTTCAGCAGCAATTGAAGTTTCAGTGCAACTGTTTGCAGATGCCTTTCTAGGGATTTCTTTAAGTCGTTCTTTAGTTGCTGAGTTTTCCTAGGAAATAAATGAGCTTAGAAAACAAGGCATATTTTCAAGCCGTGACACCATACCGAGGATGTGGCAAGACCCTTCTGGTTAGAGAATTCATTTTGCATGCTATGAGGTTTAACTTATTTCCCTTTAAATCCTCACTTTCTCTTCTCTGCTACTTTGGATGAGGGGTGGAAAATCCTAGGGACTTATGCTTTTGCAAGGCTACAGCTCAAGCCAGGATTGAAAAGTAACTTAGTGTAGTGTGTTTCAAGGTTGGTGCTACCCGACCCTCAGTGCTAGCTGTGACTTTCAGAATCTGGCATCACAAAAATACCAACAAGCTTTGAAACCTGTAGGTGCTGTTCTGCTTTGCAAAGTTGCCCCCTTAGGGGTATCTAAACATAGTTTTAGCCTTTCTTAGGCTAGCACTGATTGGGGTGAACCCCGAGGCAGGTCAGCACATCATTACACCTTCTCACTCACTGCTGAGACCAGGCAAAGGTGTACAGGGTTCATCTTGGACCCAAGCCAGACCACAGCTTGAACCTCAGCAAAAAGAGCTGAGAATAAGTCACTTTGGCTCATGCTCATCTCATTTGAAGGACACACATGTTGCTGTTTATTGTAATTCAGCTAACACAGGATAGTCTGTTAACATGTGGGAATTCAGATTCGTGTGTTAAACTTGGGGTACAAGGAAGCTTTTTACCATTTTCCCAAGAAGGGTTGTAATATAACTGCCTCCACACTAAGGGTTGTCATGAGTAGCAGGGTATTGGTTTAAAAAAGCCCCTTATCTCCAGTGGAAGCAGGTTTAATGCTACAAAAGTTGTGCAGCCTAAACTCTACAAAGGAAGGGTCAGGAGTGTGCAAGTCTGTAATCTCAGGACAGAGAACTGCTTTGCACTTCGCTTAGGTAAGTTTGGTGTAATTCATGGTTCACATTTATTCCCCCTGTGGGAAAAAAAAGCCTTGTATAGTCACAACAGATGCCTTAAAATAGAAAAGTATGACTTAACAATGCATTTTTTTCAGCTTTATTTTAGTAAATGAGAAAGGTAATGCTGCCAAGAGAAGTGGGATAAAACCGTGTCAAACCATGTCTCAGTTCTGCAGGCTGCCTCTTAGGAAGAATGCAAATTGCTTCTTAACTGTTGACAAAACAAAGGGTTTTGTGGATTTTGGGAGGAAGGCTCCAAGTGTAACTCTTTTGGTCACCCTTGGAATATGTAAAAGGTGCTAGAGTGTCCGAACTGATGGTGTTTTATGGATGAAAGCAGACTCAGCCTGCAACGTGGATGATTTGCATGATATAAGGCTGGATGTAGATCTGGCTCTGAAGGTTTTGTATGGCTGACACCAGCCCTGAGCAGAGAAATCTGGGTATCAGGTCCAGACCCAGCATCTCCACCCAGGAGTGAGGGCTGAGGGATGTGATCATGTGCAGCTCCCAAGGCTCACTTCCTCCCAGGAGGGCTCTGGGTGGATGTTTTAAGGAAGGTTCAAATGTGCCTCACTGCTGCTCAGTTCCTCTGACAAGATGGGCCTCTGGGCATAGACTTACCATGTCCCAGCCCTTGCCTTGCTTTGTTTGTATGCTGCTCTCTGAGCAGAGATAATGGGACTGATCCAAAGCCAGCTCCGAGGCAATCGCAAGTCTTTCTTTTGTCTTCACTGGGGTTTGGATCAGGCCCAAAGCTCATAAGCAGTTTTCCACCAAGAGTTCCCGGCACTTATGTCAGTCACTGGCAAAAAGGGAAGGGATAAATCCAGCATCGGCTGCTTCAGATGCCAGGCGCATTCTGTATGTGTGTGTGTCACAGGGGGTGTATATACTCAGAGAGTCCGTCTTGATTCCTCTGAAATTACATGACAGCTTGCAAAGGGCAGGCTCTACCGATCTGATTCCAGGACCGCCTCATCTATTTGAGAAGAGCTGAGATGTTTTGCACAGTGCCCAAGAAAGCCTGTTTAGGAGCAGCTGTCTGGGCATGGGGAAGGAGCTGGGGTGGCTGCCTGATTGGGCTGTATTTCATCAGCATCCAGAATGAGAAGGTAAGCCAGGCGAGATGATGCTTCTTCTCCCATGGGGCCCCCTCTGCTCTTCCAAACCTAGTCTCTTTCTCTACAGGGCACTAAAACTGCTTTCGATCCTAGGGCTGGTGGTGTGTGAGGGGCACCCACATAGGTGGGAGTCTCTTGTCAGCCTCCTTTGGACAGCATCCTGGGTGTGTTTAAGGACCGGGTGTTCATTGAACACCAACCTTAGCCAGCTCCAACTGTGTGCAGGGGGAAGAGCTGCGGGGGGGATGAAGAAGGAGAGGGGAAAGTGTTTTTCTTAGGAAGAAGGCAAGCAGAAATAGACACCCCTTGTCATTTTCTTTGGCAGGCAAGTGGAGTTTTGGTAGTGCTAGAGGTCAGAGGAGCCAGATCTTTGCCTGGGTCTTTCATTGTTGTTTTTGTCAATGCAATTGTTTTAATCCCCCCCCTTCCTTGGGGAGAGGGGAGCCCTCCTACCCCTCGCTGTGTCGGGAGCAGGGCAGGAGCTCTGCTGTCACCTGCAGAGCTGATTTCGGAGCAAGGTGCGGGCAGCTGGGATTTCCTGATGCAAAATGCAGCAGGAAAGCTGGGCTCTGCAGGCCAAGGAATTAATGACACTGTTAGGGGGGAATTTGAGTTTCCACATCAGTAAGAAAGGGAACTGGATACCCGAGGCAATAGACCAAAGTCAAGCTATAAAGTAATTACATTTCTCCCTGTGTTTCATGTGTTTGTTTAATTTTAGTGTTTAAAGGGAAAGGTTTCCTGTGAGCACTGTGCCAGCAACTCTAAAAAATAATTGTGTGTCTTTCTTTAACATATATTCTGGCAGAAATGTCCCGCCTGTATTTTTGGCAGAGGCTTTTGCTTTATCATTGGACTATGGTTAGAGTTGAGGCTGGTAGGATGGCAAAGTCACCACTTCTGGAGTGTCACCTCTCATCCTTCAGCTGAAAGACTCTGGGGCGGTTTGGTAGCCTGTGCTGTGCTAATCCCAGTTCCTCCATACAGAAGGCAAAGGGAGTTTGTACAGCCATCTTTTGGCATTGCTGCTTGCCTGGCTGGACCCTTAAAACAAAGCTTGTGAAGATGCTGGGCCACCACTTTCCTTTCCATTCTTACCCCATTTCTGGGTTAAGCCAGTGTTGCAGCTGGCTCGGGATGCTGGGGGACAGTCCCTCCTGAAATGTGCTGAATGTGAAGTGAGGAAACCCTGATCCCACACAGGAGTTCTTGCAGCAGGAGCTGCTTCCAGCACCTGCACTGCAGAGGGTGACAGAAGGGAGCACAAAGAGGTGCTGCTGCTCACTGGCATCTCCTAGAGGCACTTTGCAGGCTCCTGAGTGCCTGACCTGGAAACTGGCCCCATAAAATTTCCCAGTCCCCCTCTTATGCTGTTTGCCAGTATAGGTAAGCTGTGCACTGCCCACACTATAGCTTTGTGCTGTGATGCAAACCCATCATGCACCTTGAAGGGAGGATGAGGTTTTCTCTAAGTTCTGCATAGGTTTTTTTGTTACTTTCTATGAATGATGGTCTGTGAGGGGCTGCAATGGCAGGACAGCAACCCAGCCCACTGCAGAACATTGTCTTACCAAAGCAACACCTTTGCAAGAGCACTTTTTAGTGACACATCTTTCTCCCTTGTCCTGCTGGAGCAGACCTTGCTGTGGTTGTGTGTGACACTCTGGGAGATATTTACTTTGCTGTTAAATGCTCTGTAAACCCTGTCACTCTGCCTTTTGGCAGAGCTTCTCTCCACTGCCTCTTCACAGGGTGGTGAAGCATCAGGAGCTGCAGCCTGATGCTCAAAGACATCAGGTAAACCACCCCAAATAGCCATTTGGTGCATTTGAATGAAGCTTCAGCCCCTGGTAGAAGCAAGGAAACATGTGCCTGGAGCAGACTGTGGCTGGGAAAGGGTCAGGTCATCTCTCAGCTTGCTGTCATGAGAAGCATGTCATCTGCATAGCTTGCAAGGTGAGCGATTCCTATTCTCATATTCAAAGCTGTGCATAAATCCCAACACACTGGAGATACACTGACATGTTGCACATGTTAGCACAACCTTCAGTGAGCTGGGTAGCAGAGAGAAAAGGGCTTTAAATGGGGAAAAGGTCATTAAATGAGGAAAATAGAAGGAATATGGTAGAAAGTACTCATACTTTGATGCAAGGGTCACTTGTTTTGTTGGTTTGAGGTGGTTTTGTTGATTTTTGTTGTTTTAGGTTTTTTTAGATTAGTGCTACCTTTAATTTGGTGTAACAGCAAAATAGGAGAAAACATATGCAGGGGTATAATGAAACGGAACCATTGCAAAAGCACATGGCTGGGTAGAATGACATGGAAAAATGGCACAGCTGTTGTCACGCTCGCTGTTAGTGTTTGTAAAACAAGCTGAAGATGTGAGTTACTGTGCGGAGCCCTGTGCACAGAGTGATCCAGCCCACATCTTATTTACAGTAGTCTAATTCTTTGTAGCCCAGGAAGGAGCAAGTGGTTTTGTTTCATGGACAATTCAGTATGGGTGGAGAGGCTTGTACGAGCATCTTGGAAGACGGAAATCCTGTACTTGTAGAGCTGCATGGTTAATTGGGGATATTTGGGGATATAAGGAAGCTGCTTAATTCATGGAACTGAAATAATTTGATAAGATTTAGAGCCAGTCACTTCTCACAGTTAAACCCCCACACCAGCAGTTCTGTGGGACCCCTGTGCAGCTGGGAGATGTGTAAAAGTCTTCCACAAGAGTGAGAATGCTCATCTAAACCAGAAAGCAGCAGAGATGCTGTGTAATGCAAAATTGGCTGTCATGCCTCCGTCTGCATAGAATTGCAGATCGTCTCGAAGTGTTATTGAGATAACTGGGGTAGACTGAACCAGAATGCATTGCTAAACGTATGGCTTCCTGTTTCTGGAGTAGCTGCAGATACCTCTGTCAGGCAGATCTGGAACCAAAGAGCACCTTGCAAAATTTCCAGTCTTTGAGTGCAGGCAACCAGTATTAATTAACCTGCTGCCTCCAGAATAAACTAGAGATGCTTTTATCCTGCCAAAAAGTTTTGTTACTGAATATTGACTTTGCTGAACGTATTTAGTGACTATTGTGAATCTTGCTACTTTTTGTGCCCTGCTCCTGACACTGTGGTTTGTTTTTTTTTTTTTTCTACAAAAGTATATNAGATGCTTTTATCCTGCCAAAAAGTTTTGTTACTGAATATTGACTTTGCTGAACGTATTTAGTGACTATTGTGAATCTTGCTACTTTTTGTGCCCTGCTCCTGACACTGTGGTTTGTTTTTTTTTTTTTTTCTACAAAAGTATATTTTTTAGAGTTTTTCTAATACCATCTGCCAGAAGATGCAAGTGAGAAGCTGGTTGAGCTTCTGCACTGAACTGCTTGGTGTTTCAGCTGGGTTTGTGACAAACTATGTCCCAGCATCTTTGAGCTACGATTTTGGAGGAGGGTGAGGAGAGGAGGCAAAAGAGAGAAGATCCATGTCTCACAGTGGTGTTCTAACATATTTACAAGTGATGGGAAAGTGGAGAGGCTCAGATTCATGTAGACTTGTGCCAAAAAATCTTTCGAAGTAAACTAGGTATGTAAGGTAATTATGGCACATTGCTTTGGGAATTACTGGGAACCTCTAATATTGTGCAGAGATTACTTTGTGTTAAATCTTATCCACAGTGAATTTGATTATTCACAAATGTGCTAGTTTTTTTCCCACATACTCAGTCCGTTCTGTTAGAAAGTCCACGATGCAGTTGGTTTTGTGTGGTTATGCTATAGAAGTTGGTTTCATCATCACTCTTGGTTTGACAAGGACAGAGAGAAATAGTTTTCTGAAGCTGTCGAGAGTATACAATAGCATTTTAATGCCTCTCATATTTTAAGAAGATATGCAGTTCTCTTAAATTGGGTTTAAATAATGACTAGTGCAAATAGACACAAAGCAGGTATCTCATGCAGTATCAAGCCTGTCTCCCTTGAAAGCTTTGACACTAGGATTGCATATGAGAAACACATGGATTTTCTGTGATAGAAAAGTGTAAAGCTAGGGAGAAAACCTGCTGCAATGAGCTTTTAGCAGCACCATGACAGTGAAATTGTAGTTTCCTCTTCTTGGTATGGACCTCTTTGTCAATAAAGCCTTTCTAGTTTTTTCTTTCCTCTCTCCTTGGTCAATTATCACTCCTTGGAATTTAAGATAATTCCTGATCTCTTGTCTAGACAGTGTGGTTTAATTTTCTGACATGAAAGGAGTTTTCTGGCTGTTCATCATGCTATTTTGCTGCAGTCACGAGCTTTGCTGTACTCATAGGGGAGGTACTTTGTGTTTGCAGCTGAATTCCCTGAGGATGTATCTGTGCTGGGTCATGCTGCAGGAGATATGGGAGACCCAGCCTATGGTTGTGTCAAATACATCCCCAGACCAGAAACCTAGAATTCTTGCTGCTCAAGGTTGCAAGGAACAGTGGTTTTTAAGGGCCAGAAATTTCCTCGATATCGTATTGTTACAATCATACAGTGATATTTTTGGGAACTGATTTCTAGCCAGATTGTCTCTGGATGATGTTGGTGTGGAAGTTGTGAGAGCAAACTTTGATTTACCACTGCAGTTTGCTACACCTTGTACATACCATTGGCATACTGGAGATTATGGTGTTTTCTAATCTGACTATCTCTGCCCTCTCACTACATCTTCCTGCTGTGTCTTTTTAGCCTGTCAGCTGTTTTGATAGGTGGTTGATGTAGCAGTGAGATGTTTTGCTGTTTGGTATCTTGGTCTGTTGGAGAGGTCCGAATGCTCCAGAAATGATAACAGACACAAACTGTTTTGATGAGAAACTGAAGCCTTGAAATGGGAAAATTAAGGCCCTATCTGTTGCCTTCGTTGACTTCCTTGTGCTTATGCTTTATCTGTGCTTTTATTATATATCATTGCCAGATTGCCCTGCCTCATTTTTCTGCCTGCTCCCAGCTCCCTGATGTCACAGCAAGTGTCTCCCCAGCCTCAGTCTCCCCCCACCAGGTGCTTGCTCATGGCTTCTCCTTGTTCCTTGCCCCATTTCTCCTGCTTTACAGTTCTGCTGCTTTGGGGCAGTGAGGGACTATGGGGGGACCTCATGGGCTGAGATGACAAGGATGGTTTTCTGGCTCTCTTTTCTTGTGCCTGGACTCACAACCATGTCCAACAGCCAAAAAGGGAATCATAGCAAGGAAAGTCCTAAGTAAGCCCCAGAAGCCCCAAAATGGAGTAAGATCAAGGCAGACAGAATCTGTAGAGGTTTTTCTCCCAGAGGCTAATAAATCTTCAGTGGGATGTTTTCAAAGGCTTTTCACTTTGCCAGATTTGGATGCAAAACGCACACCCCTGTTCCCAGGGTGACACCAAATTTCCAGTCCCCTTTCCAGAGGATGGAAGCACGAGAGAGCCTCCAAGAAAATAATTGTTAGAATTTGTTTTTACATCGACTAAGCACTTTTCTCTAATCTTGGGTTGGAAAATGGCCAAGCCTTCCCCCCCCCCCCCCCCCCCCCCCCCCCCCCCCCCCCCCCCCCCCCCCCCCCCCCCCCACCCCCCCCCCCCCCCACCCCCCCCC
>NDXB01007503.1:290594-351340 GCA_002631895.1 Agapornis roseicollis | reverse complement strand
CCCCCCCCCCCCCCCCTTGTAATTTCCTAGAAAATGCTGCTGGAGGCAGACACCTGGCAAAAGAGAATTTCAGCCCCAATAGTTTTAATGTGGTGAATATAGCTGGGAACAGGAACTCCTGGTGGCACATGTTAAGGTATCTCTACTGAGTGCTAACAGCCTTCTGGCATCCCAGCACTGTGCTGCACTGCACCTCCCACCAGCCTGAACTCAGGACCTTGTGCTAGAAAATGCATTACTTGTCATTTTTAGCAGAACAAATGGGAGATGCAAAAACCACTTTGTGTGCTCAGGGAGCATCAGGCATGATCACAAATAGAAGGACCACTGCAAGGGCTCCCTGCTTGTGCTTCAAGGTAAACCCACCAGCGTGCGCCTCCTTCTTGCAAATGCCATACAGTGTTTTTCACTCTCTGCTGGAAGAAAAAGCTGCCCTAAGAAAAGCAGAATGAGGGCTGATGTTTTGAAAGGTGTCCAAGAGTAACAAAACTCAACTCTCCAGGGCTGAGTTTCGCCTCTTGTGTTTCTCAACCAGGGTGGTTGAATGTGTTACAGACCTATCAGAAATTTTGCTACAAATGCACA
This sequence comes from Agapornis roseicollis, assembly GCA_002631895.1. NCBI lineage: Eukaryota > Metazoa > Chordata > Aves > Psittaciformes > Psittacidae > Agapornis > Agapornis roseicollis. The sequence continues at coordinate 350,755 of NDXB01007503.1, read as the reverse complement.
AATATTAATCTACTGCCATTTCCTTTGCTTTCTTAAACATGAATGAGGATTTTTGTCTCTTTCTCCCTCCATAAATTGTTCATGGTCAGAGGGGGCATGTTCCGTGTCAAAGTCTTGACCGCCAGGATCAAACAAAAAACCCTTGTGAACTCAAAAGTGGAGACAAATAAATGACTATTGCTTTTTTTTTTCCCCCTTTTGCCTGGAGTTAAACCTTTTCTCTGTCAACAATATTGACTTTGTTCACTTGGAAGGAAACAGAGCGGGAGAGAGAGAGGGAGATTTCTCTAGATGCTGCACAGAAAAAAACATTTTGGAAAGAGGAATGAAAAAAGACAGAGGTTACAGGAAATGGTAGACATTTTTTGTTGAATTAAACCATTAGGAGTGACCCAAAAACCAACGGGAAAGAAAGGAAACAACTGGATACATTTAGGTCACAAGAACCAGCCAAACGGGGAGCTGAAACCAATTATCATAAATGAATGTTTCTCTTTTATTCATGACCACCGTGTATGCTCCCATGATGCTCTTTGTCTTATTATAAAAACAGATGAAACTATTTCGTTTTGTTCTTATACTTATTAGCTAATGCGGCTTTTGGGCAATTTATCAAACACCAACACATGTTGTGATTAATAAGCTCAGAGAATTAATCACCGCTCAAGCCCCTTAAAAACCAGAGGATGTCAGGTCCTTAAATACACGTTTGTGCAGGATTATGTAACTTACGCGGTGACATCTAGTTGTGATGCATATTCATGCATTTTACACGCCGAAAGATCCTTGAAACCGTATGTTCAGGCTGTATAATTACAGTAACTTCCATTTCTATGGGGCTTTGCCCTGTAGCATGGGCAGAGCAGGCCCTGAGTATCATAGACAGGAGGTGGTGCACAGAACCCATTCCCCCATCATCACTGGGGCTGGGGAGCAGTACTGGGGGTTTGGACTATTGCTTCCGGGTTTCAAAGGGGAGATAAGTGCTGTGGACCGACAAGGGTTAAAAATCCTCACTGCTCCTTCTTGGACTCTTTCCCCAGGGGTCTTGCTGCCCCCTTGAATCTGGGTACCATCAGGGGGAGCAAAATGCCATTATACCTGGCCACAACAGCTCAGCATCTTCCTTGTTCCCACTAACCCAGTGCAGCCTCTAATGAGCCATAACTGGCTCTTAAGTGCCCCTAGCCACTTCACTGAGGTTAGAATAAACTTCTATATGGGGATGAGGAAAGGCAGAGGCAGCCAACAGGTCCTGCAGCTCAGTGAGGTGTAGAGAAGCCAGCTCCGTGTGGTGGGAGGCAGCTCTGGGGCTTTGGGAGCATCCACAGGAGTGGTGTGACAAAGAGTTGGAGGTGTGCTTTAGGGTGGTCTGCTTGATAGGGAGACAACCACAGTTTGACATAGAGGGGACCAGGGGGATTGCTTTCCACTGGAGCAGTTTAGTATTATGGAAGCAGATGTTGCAGGCGTTTGGGTGCATTTCGCCATAGCAGTTGTGTTTGTCTGGGAGGTGGGGGGGGGAGCGGTCACTTTGGTACTGACAGGCTGCATTGCATTTATATATCTCCCAACAGATGCTGAACAGAAGCATTAAAAAGACTTGCTCTGGCCTGGCTATGGTGCATTGTTATGAGCAACATGAAATATTTGAGGACATTCACACCTTGTTAAAAATGTATATATATAAATACATGTATATATTTATTCATAAAAATATACATATATATAAATATATATGTTTATATTTGCAACCTCACTCCAGGCAAGACCAAATCTTAATATCCTTGAATGTTACATGCATAGAAAGCCGTTGTTTGATTGCTGTAAAAATGTAAAAGTGCATCCCCAATTCTAAGCTCTAAAGTACAGTAATGCTGTTCACTGAGGCTGCCTGTTAGCAGGCTGTTCTGCTCAGCCAGCTACTTGCTGTGTCAATATCCAGTTGACTTCAGCAGGAACAAAGTATGTGTTTAAGTGCTTTTATTGACTAGGGAGGGACTTAAGCATGTGTTTAAATGCTTTCTAGAATTGAGGCATAAATGCTTGATTCTCAAAGTCCAGCAAAATAATGGGGTTGGTCTTCAGCCGAGCATAAATTCTAGGGCATGCTACAGAGGCAGCTGAGTGAAATTCTATAGCATGTGTCAGACCAGATTTCCATAATGATCCTAAACCCTCTGCATCTCTCCATAGACTACAATGAGATTTAGATCTCACCTTTTAATAAGGAAAATAAAATGGAAAGCAAAGCTTTCCTCCTCTTTGGTTCCAGGCATTTGAATAAACTGTTGCTTGCTCAGGAATAGCTGGGGAATGGAATTTGTGCAAGTTTATGCAGCTAATTTGTCAACCGTTCAAGAAAATATGTAAAAGGATGCTGCCAGGACTGCATCTGTGGAAAGACTCTGGCATTTAAATAGGAAAAAACCCATCCTTAGACAACACCTGCTGGCATTTTCCACAAGGACAAGATATTTTGCTATGCCTCTCACATGTCAGCAAATATTTTCTCCCAACCCAATCCCAGTGATGTGTGTTTATTTTTCTCCTGAAATAGATGCACACCACCAAAGCCTTTTTGGTGTGTGTTAAGAGCGTGTTGGCCCAATGGGCTGTGTTTCTTCTGGGGAAGATGGACAAGCTTCTTTTCCTTTGAGTTTCCAACTTGGAGCGCCAGAAAAAGAAAATTAAAAAGCAGGCTTTTCGTTTTCGTCTTTCGGCATCCCTGATGTGGTTGCCGAGGCATTGCTTAGAAACACAAACATTACAGCACATATGGAAGTCTACTGTCGAGTGGAACCGAGTCCTAAAGCAACATGTTAAGTCGGAAAAATTTATGTTCATGCTAAAGCGGCAGTGTAGTAATCTGTTTCAATGGAAGTAAGAGGAATGCATCAGTGATGGAAATGGCTCGCTCCCTTGGATGCAAGTGCAGGAATTCAGACCTACGGTCTGGGATGACTGAATGAAGAGGAAGTTGCTTTTAACAGTGAGAAAAAAATCAGGCTTGCGGAGACCGAACTTTTGTGTGTGCTTGTCTATCTTGTTGTGTAGAAGCAGCTTTATTTCATAGAATTGTTTAGGTTGGAAAGTACCTTTAAGATTAAGTCTTATGTGCCCATTTATGTGCACACTCAAAATTCCCATTTTTACCCTTTGGCTGCATGTAAATGAGGAAGTTGTAGGCCTGCTGAGGGCAATAGAGGTACAAGTCCAATGGATTTGTCAAGACAAGCCATTTGACTTTCTTCAGGTGACATATTTGGGTTGCTTATTTAGGTTCCCTTTGTAATCAGGTAAATAGAAAAGTATGTCCAGGCAGTGATTCATCTTTACTGGTTTTAGATGGTCTGATTCATCTCATGAAGGTGTCTTCTTCAATTGATTCAAGAGACAGCATAGGAAACTAACTCACTTTAGGCAAGGTATATTACCTTGCAAATAAAACCTCTGGTTTTGGTTCTTCCCTTTGCATTCCAGTTCACAAAAAGCATCACTTGGCATCTTGATTGAACATCTAGTTCAACATCTAAAAATCTTCAAAAGCCTGAAATACCCCCTAGTTCCTTAATTTCTCAGAATTATATGCCTCAGTTTCTCTTTTGTGAACTTGGACAACCTTATCTGATGAGAACAGTGTAAGGCTAAATAGGCAAGACTGAATTTCTTAGATATTAGAAAAAATTGTGGTTTAAAAATATTTCAGAGAGAGAGTTTCTAGCACCATCAGGGGAAAAAATAAAAAGAGGGCAGAATTTTTATTGCTACCTTGGGTTTGTGTGCCTGCAATCTCAGCATCTGCTAGTCAGTGGACTAAAGTACTTTTGCAGATATAACTGCCTTGAAAATTACTGTTTGCTTTTCTCCACCTCCAGTGAGGCTTTCTATCCAAAGACTTTCATGCTATGGAGTCCAAAGGGATGCTGTGTGTGGGTTGTGGGCCCAAGACCAAGCATGTTGGTCAAACACAGGTTTGAAGGTGGAAGGTGTTGGGGAAAGCCACAACCAGCCCCTCAGCTGGTCCCATCCCTGAATCACCCATCACCACCACTCCAATACAATACCAAGGGCAGGGTAAAATGCACAGCTCCAGCTACTCCTTATCCCTATGGCATCATATCCCTGAACTCAGTGGAGCTGAAACCCTGTGGCACCTGGGTTAGACATGTCAGGGTAGCACAAACGTGGGCTAAGACCAAGACAGGGCAGCGGTGTGGAGCTGCTGGGGCAAAAGCAGCCAGTGTTTTGCAGTAGAGAAGGAGGTTTTGGAGACCTAGCACGCAAATCCTTTGAATCCTGGTTTTATCAGCTTGCCTGCTCACGGAATAGCTTGCTTTTTAAGTTGCTTATTGTTTCAGGCCTACAGCTAATCCTCCAAGAAAGTAATTTCTGTTGCTCATGGCTAATACCCCCATCCTGCATTGAGAGTTATATCAAAACAGAATTGCTGCTTAGTCAGTGGCTGCTTTTCAGCCAAAGAAACATCATGGGTTGTGGATTATTGTGACTTCTATTTTTTTTCCTACATTTTTTAAATCCAGATGAATATTTAGATGTCATTTTCGATGTCCAATTTCTTGATTTTGGCCAATTGAAAAAGCCACCTATATATTTGCAAAACATTTTTGGAAGCCTGAAGATAACCACGTCGCTCCCATGGTTAAAATGTTTTATGTAAAACTTGTTATTACCATAGATCAATGGGATATGTACAGAATATGTTACAATGGGGCCTGTGTTAAGGATTTGTCAAGATTTCCATTATAAACCACTATTTTCGAGGGTTTATAACTCGGTCATAAAAATTCGTTCCAAGCTAAAACTTGGCAAACAAAATGTCAACCCAGGAGAGATTTTCTTTTACCAGATTTGCTTTAATGCTTTAAACTGATTTGTCTATTTTAAAATTATACGAGTGCCCTGTTTTATAGACTTTCTGTGTATACAGGGTGCGCGTGTGCATGTGTGCTAATATAACACGCATACCAGGGAAGAAACAATGTTAAAAGCACATTAGTGCAGCAAAACAGAGCACCCAAACCCCCAACGAGGTTAAAACTGGCATTGGATTTGCATTTTGTGGAATCTTAAATTTGGGAATGACAACTCTGGGGCTTCAACTGGTGGCTTCAGCCGATCAGGGGTGATCTACACCAGCTGAGCTCCTGTCTCGTAACAACACCCAATACACAACATATGAAAATCGATGCAAATCTGGACACTGAGGTGGCTAGAGAGGATCTAGGACCATCTCAGGGCACCTGGTGGTGAGACATGCAGCTGATCTCCCATAGCATGATCTTGGATCCTGGCTGCTCTTGATGGTCAATGCAAGAGGTAGGTGTAACAATGGAGGTGCCAGTATTAGATGACTGAAGCATAGTACTCTGCATCTTCCCTATGGTTAATGGGCCAGGATGTGGCACCACTGGGTTGTAGGTGGCCTGAGCTGCTCATCACTCTTGAGCATAGATGTCATTGCTGATACCCCCATATGCCTTAGGTGCTCTGAGAGGAGGTCCGAATATTCCTTCATTGGTGCCCTTGGCTGTGATAGAGGATTTCTCATCCTACTCACAGCCCAAAGCCCTGCAATTGCAGCAGTGCCTGGGGGAGAGGAGGGATGCAATTGGGCTTGCAAACACCCTACTTGAATACAGGCAGCCAAATAGGCAATGGAGAAGCAGGAAGACCTCCAGCAGATGTTTTGGGCATGGTCCAAGGTTATAAGCTTGCCCCTGAAGGAGCTAATTTCTGTCCTTTGACCACAGAGGGAGTCTCAGGTGACTATGCTCCCAGCTTGTGTGCCTCATTTGGCTGCCCAAAAGCTAGAGGAGATGAATCTAAGCTTGGCTTTTTGCAGGACCAAGCTTTAGACATAGAGGGTCAGACTGCCTTCTCTGTCTGTCTGAGGCAGATACATGAGTCTTGAGTCTGGTGTCCTTCCCTGGTGCACTGGCTTCCCCTCTCCTGAAATCCTAGGATGTGAACTCATTCTCCTGATAAGATGAGGGAGTTTGTCATTTCCAAGTGTCACTTGCACTCTCCTTCAGTAGCTCCCTCCTGGCCCTTGTGTGGAGCTTGGTTTTTAGCCCTGCTTGCTCACAGGTTTCCTTAATTGAGGACAGAAATAGTTTCCCCTTTCTGCCGTAAATCTAGTGTACACACAAACACACTTGTAAGATATTTAAGATACACAGAGTAGAGCTTTTCTAGATGTGTGTGTATGGGAGGGGGGTAAAGAAAAGCAATAAAGAGCCTATGTTATACCACATGTGTGAGCAAAACGCTGTGGTTAACTCCCTTCAGATAGATTTCAACTAGGGCCCCTCTGTAACAGCCCCCAGAAGACTACTGAAAAGTCGGCATCCATAGTTTTAAATAGGTTCATTTAAAAACTAAATTGTATTAGGGTCTTTTCCTCCCCCCTGCCCCTGCAAACCAAATACACAAGTGACACAAATAAGGAAAACTGCAGCTGGTTGTGGCTTGTGCTAGGTAGACAGCTTCTCCTGGTGTGATGGGGACATCAGTGGTGGAGCAGACCTGCTGTTATTTAAGGTGCTTGTGGGAGAGTTGCCATGGGTGTCTGTTTAGCAGCCCTGCTGTGCTGGGAGAAATGAAGGGTGATTTTGTGGTCAAGTGCACTGTAGAGGGATGATGTCGAGTAGACTGGTGAACAAGTCTTGGCTGGGTATGGGGTAAGTAAAGTCTTGACCTAGATAAGGTAAAATAGGGTAAAGGAGAGTACTACAACCCCTGCACCCTTTTCCATCCTTGCCTCTTCCTTACCTTCCTTTTGGGTAGGAGCTATGACAAGCTATTGTCTTCTCTGCCCCTCACATTGCAGATGATGGAGTTCTCTGGGCAATGGCCTTTTCTGCATCTCCTGATGTTCTTGTGCTGCATCCACCTCCTTGTGTCTCTGTGGTATGCCTGCAGACTGCTCTGCCACTGCTACACACATTGAGCTAGGAGTCTGTCCAGCACACGGGAGATTAAGGAGACTGAGAATCAAGTGAGTTGACAGTTGGGCTTTGATTTTTCCAAAGTGCTTCTTGGATGAAAGCTGGCTTCTCTTTTTCATTTTTTCCCCCTTTTTTTATTTTTTTGGATGAAGTTTTGCACAAAGGATGACACTATTTGTATTGGCACCTTTTCCAGATCAGTCCCCAAAACACTTCAAGCCTAAGATTGTCAGTTTTTCACTTGTCAGAAACCCAAAACAAACCAGAGTAGAAATGACGGGGTTGGCTTTCCCTTCGTGTGTTGTGAAAAACAAATAAACAAAACAAATATTTTCCTAACTTTTTAATGGAAAATCAAATTAACATTCTTACTGCAGTTGCTAATTAAGCGAGCAAAGTGGAGGATGTTACACCCAGAGGCATGCAGCCTTTCCTTGTAGCTGGACAGACTGTTTATGAGCATGAGAAATGTACCTCAAATGTGTCTCCACATCGTTTTATTCTTTGTCGATGCCAAAGAATTAAACTATTGGAGCAGTGGAAGTAAGATCTCACTTTCCTGCTGAACTCAAAGCCAGAAATAAAACAGCTGTGCCGAGCCATGGTGGAGGGAGCTGGGTCACCTTTTGGTGAATTTAAATGAGTTCTTAATGAAAAGGGGAATAAATTTTTCACACATTCCTCTGCATTAAAGAGGGGTCAGGGACTAGCATCAAGGTGAGCCTCAAGTCAGGAAAGACACAAAGGGAATTCCTGAGCTGCTGACAGAAATGTCTCTCTAGTCTGCCAGGAGCCAAAACACTACTGCTGGAAAAACAGCAGGCAGGGTGGAAATCTGGGTCCAATGAAGGCCAGCAAAGGAAGCTGCAGAGTTGGGGTCGTGGTGGGGGAAGATAAACAGCATCCCTGCATTGGAGCGGTCAAGCTTATTACAGAGATGAGGCTGGTGGTGGGTATGAATAGATTTAGGCAGATGGCATGGACCAGCAGTCCTGTCCCTATCACTGAAACATTGCAGCACCCAGTCCTTTTATAAAGATGTGATGCTTCTGAATGTTGGCTGTCAGGACTAAGGAAAAAATGTATGACCTCAGGCAAGCTACCAAGTCCTCCATGTCTCAGTTTTGCTATCTGTAAAATGTGCTCTTACTCAAAGGGAATTGCTGGGAGGATTAGAAATGGGGTTGGACAGGGCAGCTTGTCTATCTGAAAGCTAATTTTTGTCTGTCTGATGGAAACTCTAAATGCCAATGTGGTGGATGTTATTCTTTGGTCTTTGCTAAGGCAGTAATATAGAGCTGTCATTTATAGAGCACTTTTCTGACCTGTAGTGTTCCTCAGAGGTGTTGCTAGGCAGATTTAAGCAATGATCTTGAAAAACATGGACTTTGTTCATTTGGCTTTACTCAGGTGGGAGCTGCAGGACAACCAGGGTCTTAGCTGTGTCACTTGCTGCAGTTCTCACCCCTATATTACAACCCCTGCCCAGGGCACTTGCACTGAGAGCTGGTGGACTGCCCTGGGGGGTCTGATACCTCTGCAGCACCCAAATTCTCTCCTATGGGAAAGGGTGCCCTCCCTGGATGATCCTGGATTCTCTCTGCTCCTCTCCATGAGTGAAGGACTGAATTGCAATTTCATGGGTGGCCAGGAGCTGAAATGCTGCTGTCAAAAGCAGCCTCATGCAGACTGGTAGGATCTGTGTCATTGATGATGACACATCAGACTTGATGCTTCTCAGGAGGACTAGTGGTGCCTTCGGCACTGTGGTGGGATGCTCCCCCCCACTGTATGAAAGCAGCAGTGCGGGCAGAGTATGGTGGGTACCAAGCAGGGAGGCATCTCTAGGAACAGGGCTTGGGTTTGTTTTGCATCTCATTCCTACATTAGGCACATAATTATACTAGACTCTTTCCAGCATTAATAAAGGACAGGCATGTCCAGAGGGCAATTCAGACCTGAGTTGTCTATGGCCCTCCCTTGGTGGGGAAAGGGGTCCTGTTAGGTTCCTAATTTAGGCTTCTCATTGGAGAAGCTTACGTTTGGTGCAAAGAGTCAGCCTTGAGATATGCGTAAGAAAACAGGCTAAACCCTGCAGATATCCCTTATTGCTGGTAGTGCCCTGGAGAATTATCCCCTCTGGGGTAAGCAACCATCTTCTTTCTTCCCTGCCTTCTGGGGAGAAACAGGGGTCTGTGGAGGAGCACGGTGCTGAGCTGTCTTTTCTGTCTGAGGGCCTGGTTTCTTTTCTATTATAACATTATTTAAAATGGGGAGGGGGCAGGGACCGGTGTGGAGACAAGGAAAATATTTGTGTAAGAAAACTACACTTTAAAAAGGCGGCTTAAAACTGGGATTAATAAGTCTGCTTTTATGGAAGCATTTCTACATGTTGTAAAACATTTTTAAAAACATTGTAAAAACTACAGAGTTTCACATTAAATATGGCTGATTTTCTTTATAGAGCTGACCTGCTTCCCAGAGGTGATGTATACACACCATATGACACAGGGGTTGCTAGGGTAGGCAGTGTTTTTACATTGATTACTGTAGTAAATAATAATGTAAAACCATGTATAAATAGGGAGTTCAATCCAGACCTGCCCCTGGGGTCTGCAGTTCTTTACACATGGCCCATTTTTCATCACTTGTGTGATTATTTTATTTTTGGTTTTTGGAGGAAGAGGAAAAGGGGGAGGGAACACGCTGGGTTCAATTTTTTTTCCTCTCTTTTTCATTTTGTCTCAAAAGAACATCTCCTCTTGGGCCAGCTGTTGACCAGAGGCCAAAAATACCGGCTAATGCTACAGGGAATATGTTCCCTCGGCAATTCAGGAGTACCGAGGAAAACAACAAGGAGCTGAGGTTTCTAGAGGCAGCCGAAGAGGAGTGGACAGATGAAGTGGTCTCTGTAGTTTAAAGACTGGGAGAGACAGGAGAATGTTACTCAACTATCTCAAAGGAGTGTCAGCCAAGTGAATAATCTCTGCTCCTCACCTGCTGTGGGTAGTGTATGGAGTGGCAGGGCTTTGACTGTGAAAAGGTGGCTTTGTATCCCTAAGTAAAACATCCTATGGATGGTGAAGTGCTGGGAGAAGGATCATGGATCAGTCTGCTCAGGGGTGAGCCCTGCCACTGGGATATGCCCATTGCCACAAGCATCTCTAGGCGGATGGTGATTTCAGTTCACCTTCGATGAAGATACAACTAATCACCCCATAAAAGTATGCTCTGTGTTGTCCCTTTGACAAGGCCTGTCCCAGCTGGAGGAGGGTGGAATGGAGATAAGGACCTTGTCTAATAGCACCCGTCCCTGGTGAAATTATTGCTCGCCACTTAATGCAATTTGTTTCATTTTGTAATTTTCTTCAGGGGAATTTTTATAAGCTCCTGTAATAAGTCACTTCTGCTGGGATCCAGAGAGGAAGTGAACCGTGTTAGAGGCAAAGGCATTACCTCCACGCTGCCTCTTAGCACAGTGCTGTCTATAGTCCTGCATATGTGTGCATGAAATACTCTCTGGGTGTGCATGTGTATACTCCCGTATGTGATTTCTTTATATATAGACATATGTGTGTGCTGTATGTGGAAGCAGGGATCCTCAGGTTTTGAGGCTGAGGAGCACAGAATATAGCCGAGCTCACTACTGTTTTTGCTATGGAGATATGTGCCAATTGCTTGCTGGCTCTCCTTGGTCATGACTGGCTGCGTAGCCTGATGCTGCCCATCTAGTGAGCCTTTCAGAGGTGTAACACTGTTATGTGCTATGCTGCTATTGCTCCAGGCAGGACTGGAGGTGCTTAAGTGCTCATGTTTCCAGATCCATGGCTGTGACCAGTCTGCATCTCTCAAGGTGCTGTTCTGAGATTGGCTTTCCCAGGGGAGGCTTTCAAGTTACTGTGGTGGAGCTGGTCGATACTTAGGGGATACTACAGTTGGCTGCTCTCCCGTGCTTCCCAGCGCAGATAGAAACGTCAGGCTCAGCCAGCTCTGCGTGGATGTAACACAGACACAGGCAACTCCCAGGCCACAGACAACACCCAGCACCATTTCCACATGAGCAAAAACAACACGCGTGCACACACACAATAAACATGTCACCCTGTTTCCATACAAACACAATGTGTGCCTGTATAACCACACACGCAGAGACGCACACACGCTCCTCTTCCAGATTCCAGCGGGGCTGTGAGTTTTAACTATCTAAATTAAAAACAGATACAATCCTCCAGTGGGGAGCTGCCAGGAACTACCCCCCTTCTTCCCCCCCATCCCCAAATTTTCTCTCCCAAATGTATTGGGGGAGAAAGAATATACGTGGCTCTGCAAAGGGGTAAATGGTTTCTCAGCATGCAGCGATGCTGGAGGCGGGGGTATAGGGACACAGGGAGGAGGAAAAGGGAATGCACAGAATTAACTTTCTAGTGGTAGAAGAATAAACAGCTTAAGTTAATAAAGTTGAGGCCGAGGAGAACTATTTGGAGAGTGTGGAGGAAGTCAGGGATTAGGGAGAAAATAAGAGCCCAGCAAAAGGAAATAGTATGGCAGTGCAGAGGACCTAAAGGGAGAGTGGAGGATGGAGGGGAGACCTGGCCAGCATGGTGGGGTAACAGCGAGAAGGGGAGGGCTCTGTGGCTCTAAATCACAGCCCTGTGGAAAACAAGCCACCTCATGCTCATCAAAGTTTGCCTCAGGAGCCGAAATCCCTTCTGAAAATGATGGGACCTATGTTTAGGAGCTGGTTTATCAATGGAGATGCCCTCTTTGTTTTGAGGCATGTGTAGCAGAAATTGAAAGGGTAAAGAAAGGGGTGTGTGTGTGGAAAGAGGAATTCTGGGGTGATGGCAGCCCTATGGGGGGCGCTGAATTCCCCCATCCCCGCAGTTCCTGCCCTCATACAAGCCCCATCTATCAGTGCTTCCATCCCAGCAGGAGCTGTGGAGTGACACCTTTGAGTGACAGCCCCGTGCGGGTTGCTGACTCTATGACTTTTTGCAACTGTCGAAGAAGCTTAGCAGATAAGCACACAACAGTTTTTATTATTCCAAGAGGCAGAAGACTCGCCTTAGCAAGCGGTAACAAATACGGACATTCACGACCAGGATTAGAACAAACTGCACTGGTGGGCAAGGGCCAAAGGCAGCACGGAGCTGCAGTGTAACCCAAAACCTCCACAGCTGTTTTCATTTTCCTCCCTTCAACACAGTCCCTGTGTGGTACTTCAGGGAGAATTATGAAAGTGGCGTGTAATTCAGAGAAGTAATGTCTTTTTTTTCCCCCCCCTTCCCTCCCTCCCTCCTCTCCCACTCGCTTTTTCTTGGAGTAATGAAAATTGCTGTGGTAGATCGTTTTGGATTCAAGGGAAATATCGGACTCTATTTTCTGCGGGTGAGTTAGGTAACAATAGATTGGACCAGGCGCCCTGTTTGAAAGGCCCTGCTGCTCTCACTGCTGCTCTCCATCGCTCCCCAGTCCCTGCATGGTGACGGATGAGCAGCAGGGCAGTGTTTTCCCTCTCAACAATTTAAATCCAAATTTTAAGTAAGAAAATAAAGAGGAAGAAGGGAATGGCTTAGAAATGTGCAAACGAATGCAATGACTTCAGGAACTTTGGTGGGCTGAAAGGGACTTGTTGCTCAGGACAAAGCCTGGTCTGTACAAATCATTGCACTGGAGAAGGGCTCTGCTGCTGCAAGGCCCTGCTGGTTTTGATGGGAATTGTTTAAGAAGTGAGAGGCCACATCTTCTGCTGTATCCTGGTGATTCACACCAGCCCAGAGCATGCTCTACCTACTGGGAAAAAAAGGATTATTTCCTTTCTGGAGGACAAACCCTATCTTGATCTAATGCTCTTTGCTTGATAGGATTAAGCCAGATGGGAGTTTAGTTTGGTTTTGAACAGAAGCAATTACATTGTGGTTCCTCTGTCCTGTGAACATTGCTGGCGCAATTTTCCAAGTTGTGCATTTTCTCACTAAAATATCTTAATTTCACATGTACCAAAAATCATGAAAAAATTGAAAATCCTCCATTCAGTCATTTCAATTTTTTTCAAGCATTTTGAGGCCTTTCTTTTAAATTTTGCTGCTTGTTTAAAAAGGATATTTTTAAATTGAAGATATTTTAAGCCAGAAAAAATACATCTTGCCAAATAATTTGCTCCAGCATCATCCAAGATCCTACTGAAAAACTGATAGAACAAACATTGAAATATTTTCATCTTCCCTTGATCTTATTCTGTAAAAAAATCCTAAGATAATAGAGCAACATTAAAAAGAAAACAAACCAACAAACAACAAACCAACCCCCCAAGAAGCCCTTGGTTCCACCAGAAATGCTTCATCTTTACTGAATATTAGGAAGAAGTGCTGAAAAGTTATATTTCTTGCCTGAAATTGTTGGGATTGTTCAAGAACTTTAGACTGCTGTTGCATCTTGTTATCAAATTCTGTCGGTCTTTGCTTTAATGGATTTCACATGATCTTTATCCAACAAGAAAATAACTCAGTGAGGGACTGGAAACACTTAACGTGTGTGCTCTGACACATCTGCACATACCGTAATAGACACATGAATTTAATGCTCAGTTGATTCAATGCGGGGAGTGGAATTTAGTGTCAAGTCAATTAAAATATCCTGTTCCCACCCCCTCCTTCCCCACCCCCCCGCCCCCCGAAGTATTTATCAGGATTGCTGCATGGGAGGTATGTGGTGTGGAAGTTGTGGGAGTCCTTGGCGTGCTCCGATCATGACGTGGTGTTTGTGCAGCACAGCAGTAAATGTACTCGTTCTGCTGCGGTAACCGTATTAAAGTTACCACAGTCGCGCTAACGCAACGAGGCTTAGACAGAGCTCTGCTGTGCCATGGAAAAGAGAAATAGGGATGATAAAAGGATGACCACACGTGGTGGTCCCCACACTGTCCTGGCTGGGCTTTGATTGGGAGGTGAAGTGGCAAACTTGACTCTGTGTGCACGGCAGACGTGTTCACTGCAAGCCCTGGATTGCTTCCCTGTTTAAGTCTGGAAAGCTACTGTAGCTAAACAAGAAAGCATTATAAAACAAACAGTTATGAGCGACAGATAAATATAGCATGATAAAGATGAATGGTTAGGCAGCTGGGGTATAGAAACTTGCGGCTTTCCATCTTGGCTTGAGTTATTTTGGTTTTCCTAGAAGTTTATCCATAGGTCTGTTTTCACCTGTCTAGGGTTTTATACCCATGTCACAAGGACTTTGGGTCGACAGCTGTGTGTGTCTTGCTGTTAAGAGAGTGCCTACCACTGTCCTGGGGCTGATAGGCACTGAGAAATACGTAGAATGCACAAATAGTTTATTTGCCAGTGATAAGGGAGTTTAATGCTAGATTCGTTACAAAGGCAACATCGTGGCTGGAGTAGTTTTAAAATCAGTTTTGGTTTCAATTTGAAAGATCAGCAGGGCTGGTTTCCTGAGCCGCTACAACATCCCTTCAAGTCAGTGGCTTTTCCTCTGCTGATGTTTGTGAATTTTGGGTACAGAAATTTATTATTAACATCTGCATCTAGTATAGCATAAAAAATGTGGGGTAAAATCTAAGTATATTTATAAAGCAAATGTATTTGGATGCTTACATCATTTTTTTTTAACTGAGAGGATAAACAGTTGTGATGTTTTCTATTGTTTTAGTATTTCTTCCAGTGTAGGCAACCTTTGCAGAACAAAGTGCTCTTTGTAAAACTAAGTCCTTCAGCATGTGAATACTTACACATGTCTTCCGTTGTTTAACTGGAGGCAGGAGGCGCTTAAACCTTGGAGATAAGCTTGTATGCAAGTCTTTGCAGAACTGGACGTGATCCGGTACTCTGCCAGTACAGCGATCCCAGCACACCAAACCGTGTCTGGTTCACGTTTGGGGCCATTCCCAATGTATAATTCATACACGACATTTTATTAACTGGCAAATTTCCCCCTTAACCCACCCCCACAAGTTCTCTACACTCTAAGGAAGGAATTTGTTGTGCGGTGGCCTCTTCCCCCTCTCCTTGCCCATTTCTTTACGACTGAGGAAACCCTTTTATTGTACGCGAAATAAAAGCTTGATGTGGCCTGCCATTTTTTAATTTACCATGGTATTAAATACAGAATGTATCCGCTTACAGAAGGTGGGTCATGGATTGTGGTCTGGGGTTGATCCAGTGCCTGCTGTGGTTGGGTGTAGGGGCATGGGGAGAAGGTAAGAGCTTTTCCAAGGTCTGAGCAGAAATTGGTAGGGTGAAGGTGTGAAAGCCCTTGTTCATTCCCCATTGCAGAGTTTATCATCCCTATAGTTTTTCTTGGCACGTGCAATTACTGCCTTGTAGTGCCATTCTCCTGGGATAAGGTCGACAATGATGCCGAGTACCAGCAAGAACTGAAACCACCTGGTCAAATTCTCTTCCACTGGAATAAAGGGCAAAGAACCAAACCACTAGGAAGAAGATGCTGTGAATGACAGCAAGGAGATAGTACAACCAGCCTTTAGCTAATAAATCTTAGCTCCTCTGAGGGGGGAAGGCTGTGCAAGTGAGTAGCAGGCTTGTGTGGGGTTTGTGAAGAGGCTCATTTTGATGCAGTACTGTTGTGCCTCTTCGACTTGGTTTCTTGCTTGCTAAATGTGGGCTTTTGCAGTACAGTGCTAACGAAAATCGGATGAAGGGGTCTGGAGAGCCTGAGTGCTGATAGGTCTGTCTCCATAAAGTGCTGTAAATAATGTCTGGGGCTTTGAATACAAAGATTTCTGACTCCAGAAAGCAGAATAGAAGAAATGAAAGTGTCTGAAATACAAAATTTTAAGGCTCTTGCTTTTGAATTATCTTAATTCCAGTCCATTGTCATGAAGAAACCCCTTTCTTACCATGGTTAGACAGTGTTAGAGATGGTGAAACTGTCTTTTCTGGGAAAAGAAGTTTTAATGAAGACAGATTGGGGCTTGTTTCTGCTACTGTTATTGCTGGAGTCTGATCTGCTTTCTGGCCAGAGAAAGCAGAACCAAGTCCCAAAGACAAGCAAGTATGAAAAGGAAAGAGAAGAGTAAAGCTGGGAAACAGCTTCTGGAGCTGAGTCACGCTGAGGCCTCTGTGTAGGAGAGGGGCAGTTCCCTGCCTTATCAGTGCCAGGATTGCTCCACCATGCGTGGGCAATATATTTAAGGCATTGCTTTTTGTTGCGTTTCTGGTTGCAGGCTCACAAAAACACAGATACATAAATAAGTAGTAGTAGTAATGTAATCTTGCTGGCAAGAGCAGACTTATGTGTATATATATATATAATAACAGGCTAGAGGGAGAATAAAGAAATAAACTATAGAAGAACAGGAGATGTGAGAGAGAAAGAGGGAGCAGAAATGGGAATTAGAGCAGCACCTGGCATGTGCCTGGAGCTGATGGAGGAGGAAATATCATCTGGTCCTTTCTAGGGTGGGTCTGGTCAGCTCTCAGGAGGGGGGGGCTGAAGTGGTGACAGTCGCGGGAGATCTTCAGAAAGCAATAGCACTTGTTCTGGGCAGACTGAGGGGTTGTCTTTACATCAGTGTTGAGAGATGGGCTCTGCAAAGAGAAGGGTAGACAAAGCAGTCATCTTACATTGTCCATAACGTAATCTTGATTACATTTATTTTTATCCAGCTCTGAAATTGCTTGTTTTTTTCCCAGGATACGGGGATCCCACTACACAGTTTACACCGACATGATCACTCTAAAGTTACTAGCCCACAGTCATGATTTTCATTATGTTCCTGACAATCTTCAAAATAGATATTCTGGCAATGACATTAATAATTAGTAAAAAAAATCTCAAATGTCTGGTGTGATATACAAAGTTTAGCACTAAACCATTGTTTTGTTAGTTAAAAATGTGTTGCAGGCAGCACAGGAAGTCTACCCAGGGAAAGCGCTCCAAAACTTACACCGAGGCATAGAGATAAATGGAGAGTGCTGAGGCCATCTCCTCTTTGCTGAAATACTTTGAAGCAACAATCAGGTAAAGAAGATCAAGAGTTGATGGGAAATAATTATAAGCTGTTAAGCTGGCTGTTACCTGGGCCCATGGATGCTGTGCTGTTTGTATCATTTCACTTTGGAAGGGCAGACTCACCAAAATAATTGCAAGCCAATCTCAGGGGCAATTATTGCTGTAACAAAATATCAGGCCTGCAATTTTCTTCATGGAGAGAAAGGGAAAAATACCATTTTGACTTTTTGCTGGTAACAGCATTTAATGGCAGGTTTTGAGGCAGTTTCTCACTCCCTTTCCAATCTTTTCCCCTCAGTTTCACAGACTGTGAGGTTTCCAGGACTTGCCCCCAGCTGGTTAAGGTACAAGGCAAGGGCCAGACAAAAACCACTGAAGAGGAGATGGTCTAAATGCTCACCTATATGGAAGGTTTAAATGTCTATCATCTGTGTTCTCTGTTCACGCTCCTTGAGGTTAGCCCACCTGTGCCTTGACCTTCTTCATGTGGCAGGAGGTGCTGATGCTGTCAGTGCCTGTGGTGAGGAGGGCATCTTCTTATTGACCAATGCATCCCAAGCTGTGAAGTGGGGTCAGAGCTTATTCTCTTCAGCTGGTGAAGGTTGGGCTGAGACAGGGTTTTGAGGTACCATTGTTCTTCCTTCTGCAGTCCCTGGTACCTCATCTTAAGTGTCTTGTTTAGGAACAGCCCCTGTTCGGGGTGGCCTGTCTTCCAGAGGTGATGTGGGATTGTGAGGAGTGAGCTCAGGACATGGAAACAACTGCCTTGTCCATGTAACTATTGTTGTATCCAGTTACACACATCATAGGGAAGGTTTTCAAAGCTGAGCATACGCTGTGCATGTGCAGGAGCTGTTTCTAAAACATAAATAGCATGTCCATTAGCTGAGGCTTTTCCTTTTTGTTGTAGTTGTTGCTTAAAGACAGTTTGTATTATGTACTCAATGTTTTTTAAATTAAACCATTATTTATCCAGAGGTAGCCAAAAATGTAGCCAAAAAACCACCTCTGATTATTTTTGACCTCTCTAAGGCTAATAATCTGCTAAAACGTCTTTAAACCATCTTAAAGAAAACAGAAACACCACTGCTGACAACTCACATACCTACTTTTTAATGCAGTGTTATTTTAAATGGCTGCGTTTATAAACCTCTAAAGACTGAGGTTTGTAATAGAAATGCTGACAGATCCTTAACACTCCATAACAAAGTTTTGAGAAAGAATGGGGTTGTGGACACCACTGTCCCTGTTATGTCACTGGGAATTTCTTCCCCTCTTACTGATTTAACTTCCATAGCCAGAAAACTGGTTTATTCTGTGAATTTGGGGGGAGGACAGAATTAAGATGGTAGGACCCAGATGTTGCTAAGGGGTGGCCGAGAAGCTCAGCTCTGTCTCC
Source organism: Agapornis roseicollis (assembly GCA_002631895.1). Classification (NCBI taxonomy): domain Eukaryota; kingdom Metazoa; phylum Chordata; class Aves; order Psittaciformes; family Psittacidae; genus Agapornis; species Agapornis roseicollis. Next base: position 332,395 of record NDXB01007503.1, on the reverse strand, counting down.
ACCATGGGCTGTGCCCACCAGCCTCTGATGTGCACTGAAGAGAGAGGAATGTTTTAGCCACAGGAGGTCTTAAGAAAAGAGGAAACAGGCAGAATTTTTCCTTCTACATCCATATAGCAAAGAAAAACACCCCAAAAAGAAGTGAGTCGAAGTGACAGGCGGGTGGTTTGGGGGGCTCCGCACAGAATGGACCACATTCCCAGCTGATGCACATCAACCTCCGTGGTCTTTTGGCAGCTTATAGCCTGGCATGGGAAGATTAGGGAAGGGTAGTAAGCATGCAAAACTGCAGCATCTATCAGGAATGGGTGGCTTTACAGACTCGCTACCCACATAAGAAACTCCTTATGCACATCCGGGTGGATATCTTTTTCCTGTTCTCCGGTCTGTGGAATTCCCTGAAGGGGAAGAAATGCTAAATGAGATTTATGCCCTCAGAAAGCAACGTGATAATTTGTGCTGTGCAGTGGAGAGGGGATGCTGCCATCTCATCATTAAATTAAGATGTGGAGGCCAGATGTGAAATCTTGATAATGAGCTTTAGAGGGCAACATGGCTTGGCTTGCGATTAGCTTCACAAGCAGAGCAAGGAGAGCTACATGAGCTGCAGGCAACTTAAAATGCCTCTGTGTCTTCAAGCCATTTACCCAGCTCTGATCAAGGGTGTATTTGACCTTTGCATCCTGTGATCTCACCCTTGTTCATCTAGGTCTCCCATAAAGAGCACCTACATACTTTGGAAAGTCCAGGCTGCTTAGGAAGACAGATGGTGTTTTTTTTGTCTGTCCCACCATGTTGAGGCTCTGTTTCTGAGAGTATTCCTTGGGAAAGAGAGCTTTTTGAATATGATTTCTCTTTCATTTTATTTTTAAATCTTTGTTGTCTCTTCCTGTCTCTTTTTGCTAGACTAAACTGATAAATGTATGCTGAATTTCTGTTGGCTTTACTGTTGTAGTCTCTGTGTCACCAAAAATAAAGGCAGTGGCTCAGGAAGTGCAGGCAGGCATCTTCACAACCGTTGACCAGGCTCCTTGTGCATTACTGCACTGCTTTCCAGATTCTCGTATGTCAGGAAGGAGACCCTCATACTTCCAGCACACCACCTTTTCTATGTAAAACCTCAGGAAAAGGGGCAAAGACCTTGGACTGCTCCTGCAGCGTGCCCGCGTGTTTCCAGTGAGGACTTTTTGTTCTAGTCTGGGTTTTGATGAGCAGTGTGGCAAGATCAGGACAGACCAAATGCCTTCAAAACTGAGGGGTTTTATGCCTCTGAAGATCATAATCTCAGCTTTCCCCCCATGTTTACCCGTGAAATGTAAAGCAGCTCTGAAAGCTGCAAACAAGCCCTTAGGTTTGTTTGTTTTGGGCTTTACAATTCAGAGAGCAGCAAAAGATTGGGAATTAACTGCCAAAAAAAGAAGAAACAGAAAAAGGAGAGAGAAAGAAATAGGGTTAAGACACTTGAAGGGTTCATTCATCTATTAATTCATGTCATTCTCCTACCTACAAGGAAAGCACAACATCGTCATCTTTTTTATGTTTATAAAATCGGTTTTATGCTTATAAAAACCACAACAGTGGACAAAATCAGGAGTAAATCCGCACATCAGCAGTATTTAAATGCAAGATTTTCCTTCACCCATAACCCTTTAGGCACCAAAGTGTAGGGAACTGCTTTTAGCTTGTTTTCCTGTAGCAGCGTTATCAACATGGTTGCCGACGTGTGATGCCAAGCTGTAATTTTAAGGGTCTTCTTTGCAATTTTGCAAAGTTTTCAGCAGCAGGGCTGTGTTTTTGACTATGCTTTTGGCTTGGCTCGCTACATTCAACCAGCTGGGATCCCTGTGTATGTGTGTGTGGTCAAATTTACTGTGAACCGATTAGGATATTAAACAAAATGAAACAAACATGTAAATCTTAAAACCCATCTCGGAGTTGAGGTTTACTTCTATAGAAAGAATACAGATGGAAAAAGTAATGTAAAATTAAAGACATTCCTAATGGCAGGATTTCTTTTTTTTTTTTGTCACTATTTTATTATAAATAAAATAAATAGAGACTACACTTTACAGAGAAGGTCCTGCATCTCTAAGGAAAATGTTGCGTAGTAGAAAAGCTTGCTTTCAATAATTATATCTCTGTATGTGTTTCTGTTCTCCACTATGTGATTGAATATATTTAGGCAGACAGAGAAAGAGAAGGAAGCTTCTATTGATCTTTGTTTTTTCATCTTTTTGGTAGCAAAATTCACCAGCTACAGTCTTGGCTGACTGAGAGCAAAAGCACCCCATAGATTTCAGCAGACTGACAGGGATCTGATATGATCTAATCTAATTGATCTATGGATGAGAAAAGCTTTTCTTTTCATGCCAGTTTGTTTGCTTAGCAAAAATGTGACTCTAAGAATGGCAGAGACCACCAGGAATAAAGGAAATATCCTTGGAAGGTCAAGTCCAGTTTTCTTTTGCTTTTTTTGGGTGGCCTGTTAGTGATTCAGATTTAATGAAGGGATTGAGTTTTTAGTGGGACAGCTTTATCAGAACATTAATTGTCTGTGACTCTCGATGTTTTTGTAGAGGACAAGTCTTCTGCCCTGCAAAAAATTGAAACTCAATCGGGCTCTGTTCTGCTTCTGAAAAAGAAGTCCTCAACTTTCAAATTTCTCCCTAATGGAAGTTTCTAAATTCCTCTTGATCTAGTTTAGGTTTAGCTCATTTTTTATAACTTTTTTAAAGAAAATTAAAATGTGTTGCTTGACTTTAATTGTTGGTTTTAGATTATTTGGTGCATTACCTAAGGACAATAATGAAAGATATATTAAAAAGGAGAAATAGAGTTTCTCCCTCAAGAAAAATCAAAGCATTTTATTAAAAGATGCTGAAATTAAAGTTTTTAATTTTCTCTCAACTTTTATTGTTTTGACTTCTTCAAAATAAATTCCAGCTAGGTTTGGTAGCAGGCAGATACTCTCCAGTTCCTATATCCATGGATTAAGATTTTCTGGAAATTGATAAATGTTGAACCTTCTTTGGTAGCATTTTTTTCTCTCTCTGTCACACCCCTCAGGATTCTCTGTTTCTCCCAAGACATGACTTTTCATACGCAGCCAGTGCTTTCTGTTCTCTGACACTTTTTTGGGATGTGGATTTTCCCAGCTATGTTATAGTCTGAAAAGTCTCTGCCTCAGCTCTGCTCCCTACTGCTCCTGCCAGATCTTCCACGTGCATCAGTGCTCTATGAAAGCTTACTGTATTATTTGCAAAATATGTTTCTTGAGGTTTTTAAATGAGAGGTTTTGTCCTAGACATGCCAATGACGGGCTCAGAAGGCAACATGGGATCTAGTCTACTGCTTTTTTCTTTTACTCTGCATAGAAAGCTCTTCCTTGTTGCTACCCAATAAAACTAGTGACACCTTTATTAATATGAAAGTATACTGGCGTTTGGAAACACTACACTATTTTTGTAATATATCAAATAATGCATGGAAAATTTCTAAGGGATTTTTTTTGTATGGATTTCCTTTTTAAGAATAAATTAATTTTCTTCATTTTTAACCATTGTTAATGTTGGATCCTACAAAAGCCTGTAACAGAAGTGCAGAAAATAGGTATTCAATTCCATCTTACTGGATATGGACTTGCTTATATGAGTTACCTTCTGCAAATGCTTTGAAGAGAATCTACTGATCTGGCTTCTAATCTGGTTCCTTTTATGTTCTTTCTGTATGCTATCTTACATAGGTGAGTTTGGTCAAAAGGTCAACAATTCTGACAAATATGTGTTATTAAATAAGTTGCCCTGGGTTTTAAATTTCAGGTGAATGAAAATATGCAGCTCAATTTTTTGTTGCAATTTTAATACATATTTTTAATAAGAACACTTACAGAAAAAAGGGAGAATATAAAATTCCTCCTGCTATTTTAGCCTGATGGAAAATAGCCTGATGTGTCAAATATGCGTATGAATCCTCTCACCCAGCCTTTGGTGGTTCTTTTGCCTTTCTCTTTTTTCTTTAAGAAAATATTGTAACACCTGACATTTCTGCAGTTTAGTAACTTTCAAACGTTTTGATATGTTAGACGAAGGGAATTCCTTAAATTTCTTTAGTCTTCGTACTGTCTGTCCATCTCAGAAAGATCTTAGGTCTCAACTACAGCAGTCAGAATCCAGGAAGAAGAAAGAAGTGAAAGCCCATACACTGACGTCTTGATAGGTCTGAATCCCATTTAGACTCTGGTATTGATCCAGCTTCATTTCCATAATGTCCCTCTCACTCATGCTTGTTCAAGAAGGGTAGTTTGAATATGAATATTTATATGTGTATGCTCAGTAACACATGCAAATGAAAAATTCGGAATGGCATAATATATAGAAAGGACTACATATTTTTTTCTGGAGAAAATTAGCTCCCCCTTTCTTCAGCCTCTTATACGAATCCTGCGATCTTATGACAATTTGGGAGTTATTTAAAACAGTCTTATTCAGTTACTTGGTTTTGTTTTCTTCCCTTCTTTTTCATAGCATCTGTGGTGCTTTGTTCTCTGAGAACCAATTGCACTCCGTGACTTTTCCATGAAAAATCAAATACGGGCTTTAACAGGAAAAAATGATAAAACATATTTTAACAACCAAGGGAATCTCTGGGGGAACCTGACTCCTGAAATTTCTAGGTTAAACTGATGCATGTACTTTTGTAGAAATATCCATCCGTCTCTCCAATGAGTCGCATCCCCCTGGGAAGTCTCAACAAGTGTAGCGTGTACTCTGTGAGCCATTTTGAAGCCCAGTGATGCTAGTTTAGGATTTTGTTACAAACTCCAATGCAGGTGCACAGGTCAGCAGATGCTGACAAATGGGTTAATTTGGCCTCGGTCAATGTTATGGTTTTTCATGGAAATGCAACAAGCTGTGCTCTAATGGTTGTGTGTGGACATGGTACAAGACATGAGAAATAAGGCTATTGCACCTGAAATCAGCTTTCATATTTTAGGTTTGTTGGAAGCTAAAATTTATGCTGACATGCTGAGTATAAATCAAAAGAGGGGATTTCTTCCCCGGCGGCCAGGTTTGTGATCTGTGAATGCCCCAGTTTTACATTGTTCCATCACAGGTTCCTCACTTATCAGGTATATTCTAGGAGAGAAATATAATAATAATACCTTTGAAATCATAAGCATTAAGAGTTTTTTTTTTTTTTTCATTCTGGAACAAACCAAGTGCTGTTTTCACTCTGGTTGTGTCAGTCAACAATGTAATTGGTATTCTCCATTATATATTCAGTATCTAATGGACCAACTGGATCCCATAAGACTGGAGTTGAAATCAAATACTTGAAAGCTTTCCAATGAAATGTACTAGATATATAAACAATAATTCAATAACAGTAATTCCATGCAGAGATGAGCCATGTCAGTCATTTAGATCCAGGTCCAAGCAGATAATTTATCTTCTTTTGTTGTTTATCTTCTGCCCTTCCATCTCCTAGATTTTTATTCCTGCTGAAGATAATCCTAAGATAAACAGCAGACCTAAACATACATAAATACATACGTCCTTACCCCTAGAGAGGGTCTTTAGTCTCAAACAGATCTCTGTTTGCTCTTTCTCTCCCTAGCTTATCTGTTCAGGTAGGCGGGTATGAAAGAACTTAGAATGAATTTATTGTTCTGTGGGAATTATTGAGAATTGCAAAAAAACCATTCTCCTTGTAATAAAAGAATAATGATTTTCTCAGGCATTCTTGTTATGAAAGTATGAGTCAGGTTATATCACGGAATGGCAAAATGGGTGAGCTAATGTATAGAATGCAAATTCCCACTTCTGTAAATCCAGACTCAGCGTTACGTGGTGTTGGCCAGATCCATGATAGATTTGGTCTACATCTATTAAGAATTTTATTAAAAAGAACAGCAAAAGGTAATAACAATAACAGAAGTGAGACCACATCTCTGCTTTCCCATTTACCTCGTCACTCGTTTATCCAGGAGGATGCCATGTCATTCTCTCCTGCAGCACAGAAGCAAAGCAGATCCACAGCAAAGGAAAATGCACTCTGGAAATACTGATTTTACTGTTCTACTTCGTGCCTTGTGACCCTGTCGTGTACCAGGCTTCCGTGGCCTCCATTGTCTCCTCTGCTCCCCATTGTTCTCTTGCAATCTGAGATGGTGCACACAGCATGGGTTGGTACTGTTCACTGCATGACATAATTTAGGTTAATCAGCATCAGTTACACCATCTGGAAAGGGAATAGCTTCTTAATACTTCATCACTGGAGGTCTCAGCTCTCTGCACAAAGTGGTCTTCCTTCAGTGAGGTCTACTGGTGGCTTAGGAAATGTCAAGCAGGAAGCTGGTAGCTGTGCTTCAGGGTAGGTTTTGTGGGCTTATAGCAGTTTAGAAGCCCCAGGAACCACTGTCCTGATCAATGACCACCCTCTTCCCCAGGACTTTTACATTTTCAGTGTGTTCCTGCTGCCCTGCCTCACAGAGCCCAAACCTCCTCATTCCACTACCACCCCCTTTGCAGAATGGATTTGACAGTCCTTGTGTCACTGCATTTGATTAGTAGATTGGGATGGAAAGTTTATAACACAGCAATAAAAGCAAACAGATTATTGCTCTCAGACAGAACAGGACTTTAAGTGATTTACATGAGGAGTGATCCAGGCTCTGGCGCATGCACATTATGCAGATGCTAAAATCATTATCACCATGTAAAAATATATCTATAAGTTTCCACTTTTGCATTTCCTTGCTGCAGTGTACTGTGGGCCATGATGCCATTTTCCAGCGATTAGGAAGCCCAGCAGCTGTTTCATCTTGCCCCACACTCCCTCCCTAGCCTTTTCCATGGATATTTTTTGGTGACTGTTGGGCTGTGCTGGGTGTCTGCAGGAGGCCAGGCTGGCCTTTCCTCTCCATCTCCATCAGCAATTCATCAAGCTGATGAGGGTTCAGTTGTCCTTACTGAAACAGAATCATGGAATCACAGAGTAGTTAAGGTTGGAAAGGACCTTAAGATCATCCAGTTCCAACCCCCCTGCCGTGAAATAAGTTGTCTCATCTCTGCTTTCCTCTCCCTATCTTCATGGTGATTTCTTAGCAGCAGTGCTTAACCAGTAGATGAAATTGAAGAGAGTTGTGCAGTGCAAGCATTGCGAGTTATGTCTATGGTGGTGTGACCTTGACAGGAGAGGGTTGTTCTGCCAGCTGGAGCAGGCACAGCTGAGGGACCTGGGGGACTGATGAAACCTTGAATAACTGAATGGAAAATGATGATGCTTTGCACAGATAATTGTTCACTTAGGGTTGCTTTTTTAGGGATGGGAGTAGTAAAAATATTCTGCTGTTTCTCCCTGTTTTTTTTTCCTTCATTCAGTCTCTTTATATCTAAAATGGCATAGGAGACAGGAGAGAAAAAAGAAAGCTTTCTCAGTCCTCTTTCCTCCTTTGGTTTTATTTTGTTGGGGGCTTGGGGGTTGTTTTTTCTTTTTAATTTCTCAAAAAAGTGTTTTTTATTTTATTCAAAAAGTAAAGAGAGAAAATAAAAGAGCTTATTGAAAGAGGGAAGGGGGATTCAGTGAACTAAAAATTGGGATGAGAAATTCAAGCAGTTTATAGTAGCAATGCTTGGAACAGTAACATTAAACTGAATTGTCTCTGTAGTGTTCTTTAGCTCCAGTCTCTCATAATCCTGGGTATAAAACAAAAGGTGCAACTGCAGCTGACGAATTTACTTTTCTATAGGTAAAATCACCATAAGCTCAGTTTTCAAGAGCTTTGCTCCTGTTTTACCTATAAAGTAATATATGCTGTTAGCCTCATAAGACACTTAGGTCAGGAACAAGCTGGTGGTGCCCCTGAGGAACTGAAATGTGTTAGGACTGTTCAGAATTGGAAAGGTTGACAGTACTTTAAAAACCTTTTGTGAAACAAGATATAAATGCAGTATTGCTTGGAGTGAGTTCATTGCCTTGAGACATCTCGTATTTTGTAGCTCTCTAACGAACCCTCCTACCATAGCCTGTCAAAATCTATGGTAAAAGAAAAACCACATATAAGGAGTTATCTCTCTAGAGATAGAAATGATGCCTGGAAAGGAATTCTTCCATCATGATGTTAAAGATGGTTTTAATTACCTGGGCAAATATCCATTTAAAGTAGCTGTTTATCACCTAACAGTCTCATTGAAGAAAATGCTGTCACACATCTGCAAAGTGGCTGGTGAAGCATCTTGTGAAGCAGAGATTTGCGATGTGCACTCATGCATGACTTGCAGGGATATTCCCTTATGAAAACATGAAGTAAAACAAGAGTAATGTGTTGTCCCACACGTTTGTGGCAGATGTATGATATACCTCTTTGCCACACCTAAAATAGTACCTTAGGAGTTACTAAAATCAGATCAACTTTTATTTTTCATTTACCAACTCTGTATTTCATTGAACAGAAGCTTTCTGTTAAACTGAAACAGATGATGTTTTAAACTAATACTAATTGATTCCATTCCTGGAGTTCACAGTGGTAGCAAGTAAAATAGCTCCCTGACCCTGCCGGTAAATTCAGATTTCAGACTGTGCAGTGCATTTTGGCTTCTCTTTTTCTTTTGCAATGTCCACACGACCCTATGCTGGCTCCCAGCATCACCCACTGAAACACCATGCTGCTTAAAGCAGAGTGGGAAGCAGGAGGCACAGGTCAGGTTCCCAGCTCTGCCTAGGAGTTACTTCATCACTGCTGGGGCTCTCCCTCAGTGTAGCAGGGATAAATATTCACTGCCTCATATAAAGGTAGGATGAAATCCACCAGTAATCATGAGGGGCTTTGTTAGAGGGAGGACTGTATAAGAGCCACCTCATATATCTCATTAATTACTGAGGTTCCCTGTTCTACAAGGAAACTAATCAGGTGCTATTTCTTCTTTTCTCTGCTTCTGGTAATATACCCTATGGTAAACAGTACAAAAAATACCACCCAAATCCTCTCAGAAGTATAAGTTTTGGGAATGCTTGCCTTGATCTACAGAAAAGAACTATAATTCTTTCAACCAATCATGTCATAAAAATGTGAACAATAATTCTGGGAACAGAATCTCCTGGTAGGTAGGTTGAATGTCTCATGCCAGAGCAAGTGCTTTGCGCTCTCATGTGCTATGTACTTACGATGCAGTCTTTAAACCAGCATTTAAACTGTACTAGGGTGAGGGGTGGGCAATCTTCGACTCACCCCTCATTCCCAGTCTGGCTGTGGACTAGCAGAGTAAGACTGGCTTTATTCCTCTGCAGTGTATTTAAGGATGTTACTGGGCCATGCTGTGTCTAACAGTTTCTCTACTAGAAGACGGTCATGATCTAGGACTGTGGGAGATAATATAGAACTTCACACTGAAGAGGCTGATGGTTTACTAGGTGTCTGGCTGGCTGGCTGTGCATCCCTGTATCTTTCCATTTACATCCAGACTGGCAGTTACATACCTGTTTTCCACTGCACACCAGACGTTCTTGAAGCTGTTGATACATCCAGTTCTCCGAGCAGGGCTTTTTAATGGAAATGCTGACAGTTTACTAGCAGCTTTGATCAAACCCACGTCAAAATGTGTCTCTAGCACTGTTCTGGGTATTTTTTTTAACTATAGAGATTGACACAGTTAAATGCTGGAATCAAGCACCTTTGGCTATTTGTAGGAAATATAAAGCAGACCTTAGCCAAGGACATCTCTTCAAAAAGTCCTGGTTTTGTTACTGTTCCAAATGAATCCCCAAATCATTCTTGGCTCCAAGAAGGGGCAAAACCATCTTCCCTTCATGTCCCCCAATTCACTTCCATGCACACTTTTTAACTCACAGCCTCAGGATCTACTTGGATTGATTTCTATATCGAAGACTGAAGGTTTCAATTAGAGATGTTGGATGAAAGAATTAAAAAGGCTGGCCTTTGTTTAACATGGGTTTGAAAGAGAGGCATAAAAATGTGGGGACTGTGATGGGAGCATCTGCCGTTGCCAGAGGTCTGTGGTGATTTCTGCTACTTGAGGAGTGTTTGGGGGTAAGAAGGCACTTTGCCTCTTAGAAATGTAAAGCGGCTCATTGTTGGCCATGAAGGGGTTATGTTCTGTATGTTAGAGGAACCAATCACTCAGGGAAATAAATGACTTCTGGGACTATTCCATCCCTGTGCATCTATAGGAGTGAGATGCTGCTGGGCAAGGCTTGGAAGCGGGCACCATGGGGATTAGGCCAGAACATGCTATCGTGGCACAGAGTTGTTTGCTTTTGCACCACCCAGCATGAGTAACATGAATCAGAGACCTGCCTTAGCCTCATGGCTGCCTGAGCTCCCACCACAGAGAAGGAGAAGAGCTTTCTGCTGGGTAATGAGGGAACTTGGGTGATTACAGCCCTGCAATCCATGTCCATGGCTGAGTGGCACAAATTCTGTTGAAAATGCCCTAATTATATTATAAAGTTACAGGCAATTAACTTCCCCTATTCCACACACAGAGATTTCATTGACAAGCCATTTCTATTTCTTTGATGCTCCCTTGGTGTTTGCTTTTGTTCTTTTTCCATGATAGGGCCTGGATCAGGCCCTTTGATATTAAATAATTCTGTCTAGAATGTCCCTAAATGGATCAAAACAATCTTGATCAGTGGAAGGTTTTTGTCATGGCACTGGATTTTACAGTGTGCACGTGTGCCTGAAGTGTTTCTTCTGTGCAGTGTTCAAATAGAGGGTTCATTTCACTTTAAGATCATTAAAAAAGGGAGTTATTTAATAGGGCCCTTGGTTGGGTAATTACGAAGCAAAGGAAAAGCAGACAATCCGCCCAGGGGGTGTGTGTGTTTTTTCTTCAGTGGTGTTAAATACTATTTGGATTATTCACTGAATAAACATTAAATAATGTAATTTGGAAACCAGGTCCCATTAGGGATTTAAATGTGTAGTCTGTCACTGGTAAAGGATTAAGATATTAGGATATTAATGTAATATTAAAAACTGTGGATTCCTTCTGTGTTGCTTAAGTGCTTTCTGATCAAACATGACTGAGTAGTTTGTTTTTTTAATTGCTTGTTTCATGCTGTAGTGAAAGAAAGGATGGATATAGCACAGTGTTTTCGTTTGCTTGCTTAGCTTGAAACTCTACAAAACAGAGCTTGTAGGTCTAATCCATCACAGCCTGAGACTGGAGGATCTTGGAAGACCCAGACCTTCACCTTTGTTTGCAAAGAGCCCATCACGCTTTGGCATTGTAAAATTCCCTTTTGCTGTGTCTCCCTCCTTCTCTCCTGCTCCTTCTCCAGCGCCACATAAATGGTGCTTTATGCTTTTGACATTTCTGCTACGTTTCATCTTAGCGGTTTCTTGGGACAAGATGTTCCTACAGGACACAAACAATGCTGAGTAGATATGGCTTTTCAGAGATTCAAAGCCTTTTGAGTCTGACTCAATCCTATATCGAGACCGAGACTGGAAGGGAAGTTGAGAGGCCCTGGATGACACTTAAGAAGTTTCAGGACCCTTTTCACCTACAGCCCATTTTAGAAAAGGGTCTTGTATGAGTTCAATGTGTAAGACTATTCCTACCCCTGTGCAGAAGCATACAGCACGTTGACTGTGCTCATGCTATTAGACGTGGAAAACACTGCTTGATTTTGCAATAAATCCTAACATTTAGACTCTGGACTGTTTGCAGATACTGATTTCCATTGAGCAGCAATTCACAGGTGTGTACAATAAAGCCACCAGAAACAAGCTCTGCTAAAATGACTACTGGGTTTAAAAATGTTTTCTTCTAATTTGCTTATTCAGTTTGTATGAAATGATAATTTCTGTCACTCAGAAAGTGTCAACAGCAGATATTTTGGAGAGAAGTCCAGAGGCAGGAGCATATGAAGCCCTTCTTAAGCAATTCCTTAACAATTTGAGTGCTTTGGATTTCTTTTCAAGTGACAGACACTTTAGCGCTGAAGGAGGGTAAAAGCGTGGGTTTGGCAAGTTGGATTGGCTTTCATCCACTCAGGACTCAGGCTGAAGAGTGTGTTACCAGGGCAAATATAAAAGAGCATGTGAGAAGAGAAAATATAAAATTATACTAAAAAGAGGACCAAGACACAGATATCATTGAGGACTCTAAATGACTTGTAATGATGCTGTTTTGTGAGAGAAGATAACAGAGATTTATTCAGCTATGCTTTTTAGTAAAGACAGCTAAGCACAAAACGTGTCCATCACAGAAGCATTTCCTCATGAAATTGCTTTTGTTCTGAACTAAGCACATCCTATTGGCTTCTAAAGAAACACGAGGCTTAAAACAAAATGCATGTGTTTGCTTAAGCTGTGCCAGTGGTGAATCTAACTCAATAGCTCATCCAAGACAAAAAATGTGTGCTCCAAATCTGCAGGCAATCAAGCATTTTATTTTTGATAACCAGTCACTGTTTATTGTAATATACAGTAATGTTTTAAAAGGAACAAGAGTGTTCCTGCTTACTGGGTCAGTTCTAAGTACTGCATTTCAGTAAATGAAGCAGGAACTCAAGTTGATGAAATTTGCAAACAAACCCCTGTGGAACCCTGTCCATTAAAAATTAGCTCTGAATTAGATATTACAACCAGTACTCAAAAATAGTCTCTGCAGCTATTGTCTTGAAAGCCCTTGGTGTAATAAAAATCTCACATTTTCTATGAACGAGGGGAAAAAACCAGAGTTGCTGGAAAACACTTCAGTTCACCTAATTGGAAAATATAATTCAAATATTCATAATGATTCCTCTTAAAAACGGACAAAAAGAACATTCTTGAATATTATTTTGGAACCACGCCAAAATATGCACTTGTCGTTACTATGGCAATAAGCAAAAAGCAGAGGAAAAAACCCCACCAACAGCAAAAAATCCCATCCCACCCCAGGTTTGAAAGCAACTTCCCATGTATGATTATTTTTATGATCACAAACCCCTCACTGCAACCAATTTACTGAGCATAAGCGATCTAATTGAGGGCAATCGTTGTCAGAGGGACCAAAAATATACTAGGCCTCCATTTTCATATTAAAATGCCATGCCTTGGTTTAACATTTCCAAGTGGTTATTTTAGTCCTTTTTTAAAAAACAAAAGCCTGTTGAGGATAGGGTAACTCTGTTGACCACTATATTATTGAACTTGTTTATCTCTGGGAAATGGGACCACCTGATCTCAATAGAGTTTTTCTTTTTATGTTGGTTTTTTTCTCCCTCCCATCCCCTCTAACCCCCCTTCCCATCTCTTCCCCCTTTTCCAATTGCTTGAAACATTTCACAATTAAAGCAGAAGAGGCTTGTTCTGTGGTTCTCACCTTTTGTCCTGAATAGCCTGGAAACAGAGGGATACTTTCCCCGTTGAAGTCTGGTGTAATTTCCCCTTGAATGGGCTCTCATGATAAGAACAGGGGTCACTGGATGGGATGGTATGCAATAAAGCTTGTGATTGCGTGGTTCTTCATCATCACAAAACAGCCCAACACTCTGCTTTATGATAGCACAATTGGTGCACACAATGGCTTGGGTAGAAAGCTAGAGAAACAGAGAGACGGGTATAGATACTAAGATGGAGATATCAGTCAAGCGATTGTCCCTCTTGGTGTGTTTCAAGTGCTGAAATGTACAAGTGGCTGAGAACAGGGTCCCCAAACATTACACTGAAAAGCAGTGAATGAATAAAAAGGGATGGCAGGAGTGGATGAATCTTGCCTATAGAATGCACCTTTGTGGTCAAATGTATAAGATAATATATAGCAGCTGTGTTATAAGCCAGCAAAGGGAATTGAACTTACAAAGCACAGGCTTTCAATAGCTTCCCTTGTGGGAACACCAAAGTTTAAGAGGTGGAGGAGGGCTTATTGCTGACTAACGCCCATGCTTAATAATAGTTGTCTTGCATGCTGTGGAACCTATCCATTGGGCCTGTTCCTAAAGTCCTATTTACTGCCTCTAAGTGGGAGCTTTGATCAAGTAAAACCTGGATAAAGACTTGGAAATTGGCTGTATATGAAATTGCTTACTGCAAGCTAGTATTTAGAGGGTCCAGTCCTGGAAGGGTTCACAGTTCCCATGGACTTAGAGGGGGTGCTGCAAAGGTTTAGTGCTAGAGATGGTTTTAATAAATACTGGAACTTTGTGATGTTAATACTAAAAAAACCAGAAACATTTACCTTCATTTCTTCATTCAAATTTTCTTATTAAAAACAAATCAAAGCACCAAAAATCAGGCCTTCAGTTTTTCAGAATTGTCTTCTTTTCTTCTCTCCCAGAGTTCCATAAATCAGTGAGAAATACTTCTTTATGGGCTCAGTCACTACTCTGTGTGTGTTAGCCCACTAATAATAAGAAATTACCATCTAGTGATGCAGAATGAAAATCTTAGACCATTTTTGCTTTGCAGATCTCTATTTCAACTTTCCTGGAAATCTGTAGGTGGTGAGGGTGGGAGTTGAGGTCAAGGGAAGGATCTGTTAGAAAAGGAGTTACAATAACTCCTGAAGGGAGCTAAAATACTCTCTCTTCGAGTCTGATAGTGAGATATTCATAGAGGACCAGCTGCTTTTCAAGGTAAAGAATAGAGAAGAAAAAATAGCAGTGGAGGATACTGCTTTCACACCAAAGTCATTGATAAAAGAAAAAGCTTTCAAGTAAATATGGTATATTGGTGTTTGTTCTGAGCAAATTTGGCTACAATTGATTTCTACAAAGATTAGCTAAAAACTTCTTAGTTTGAGAAAGGAGTTGATAGAAAGGGTTTGCCCTGGACTAATCTTAAGACCAAAGATTCTGTACTTATTATCCTGTGCTTAGGTCTTGTACCTAAGGACGGGATAATAAAATTGCTACATCCTACTAACATAAAAAGGGATTGCAAATATTTAGAGGTGACTCCTTCATGTAAAATCTGATAATAGTAAAGATGTTCTACGTTCAGTGATCTACCAACCTGCTAATATCCAGTTGAATGTCCTAGTTTGTCTAACAGCACAGTAGTATCTGTAGCTCTTCTATATATCTACAAATGGGTACAGTTGTCATAACATACTTCTAGTTCTTAGTCCTCTTTTCTGGCCTTTGGGAGAAAATATCTTCCCTGGTATATGAGTCATGGGCTACTGGTTTGCTATTATCATTTTTGATTGAGTGAATGTTTCATGAATATACAGAAATTGTTGAAGGTTGTTCAGTTTAAAGAGGTTGATTTCTCATTTGTTTCTGTGGTGCTGAGGTCTTCCAGTAGTAGCTTATCCTTGTGGAGAGGAATTTCATAGTCTAGATTTAGCTGCAGTGTCAAAGATTCGTTTTATTCATGGGTATCTTTGCTTTGGTCACCACCTTTTTGTTGAGCTGAGTATGGTGAGACATCATGATAGGTAAAGCGTTGCCTCGAGCAGAAGAATATGTGCAACATGAAATTATCATCAGACAGCCTGGAGTGACTTCTTCTGGGGTAATAGATATTTGCAACGAACAAGCCATGAACTTCAAAACCTGCAGGTGTTTTTTTTGAGTAGAAGAGGCTTACTCAGTTCTTTACCACATCTGCAGCAGGTTCTGCTTACAGTACAACTACAGGTTTGCAGCTGCAGCGTAGGTTTTACAGAGTCCCTTCCAAGTTTCAACAGTTCTTCTGTTGTGCTGAGCCAGAAAGAAATTCTCCATGTCCCTCTTCATGTCTTCATGGGAGCCTGGTAAGGTGGGCTAGATCTCAGTGGGTCTTTTGACTTCAGTGCATCCCTAATGGGGCAAAATGTGCCCCTAAAATTGTCCTAATGGCATAAAACAGGCCAGGCAACGTCTTTCTGTGGAGGAACACAAGGTAGGTGCTAGCAGAGGGGAAGCTTCCATGAGCCCAACATGCTAGAAAATTCTAAGAGAGATGCATGTGAAGTCAGGGGAGTGCAAGGTTTGTCAGAGACAGACTTTGGCTTTTTTAGGAATACCTGTGAGAACAAGGCACTGAGTTTTTTAAGAGATGGTCATGTGGCTAAGTATCTTGCCAGTTTATTAATGCCTTTTACTTTATAATCATAAAGGGATGTATAAATTGCTGTAATGATAGAGTGTGTGTTTGGATTAATGTAATTGTGGGTTAATGTAAATACATATCTGATGGATATATGCTGTAGTCTATGTCTCCAAGAATAAATATCCCAGGCTGAAATTTGATAGGGCAGCTCTTATACAACATAAAGGCAAATCACTTTACTGGTTTCTGCTGTTTTCTTCTAGCAATGATTATATGAATAAAATAAATTAAATAAGGACTCAGACATACATAACTTCCAGGTTTCTCGCTGTTTTGGAAGACTTCAAATAAAGGGAAATCATCTGTGATGTAAAGATTCCTACAAATTCCTCTTGAAAGTTGTGGTTACCAATTTAAATGCAGGTTTTCAGGGAAAGTTACCCATTTATCTCAGTTGAGTTTATTTTAAAAACCCACCTTGATTTCCCTTGGCTGAGGAGGGAATTCTTAGACTGATCATTGCTGTTTACCTGCTGTGCTGCAGCTGGAGAAAAGTAATTAGTTCTGGCAAAAGGAAGAATTTCTTTTAATCTCAGTGAAAAGTGTTACAAAGAACACTTCTTTAGATGAAGGGAAAATTCTATATGATAGAATGCAATAATTTTCTTAGTACACATTTCATTGAGAAGCAGTCATCTGCAGCTGCGTTTTGTTTGCAACCATGGTTGATTAAAATAGATTTCTGAAAACATATTTAAGTGAAAAGAAACAATAATTCTCCACAGCATATATAATGTCCTAGGCATTGAAAAATACTGAAGTCTGGATAGCTTGTATTCTTACCTCTTCCCATACATTTATTCTCTGCGGACCTGGTCCAGAGCTGACAGGGCAGAGTTGACTCCCACCACACTGATTGTGTTTGCAGCATCTTGTGAAGTCAGAGCACATTACATTGATCCCTGTACCTCAGAGGGGTGTTGTCAGAGCAAATTTCTACCGGTGCAACATTCTGAAAACGAACAGTTCTGTAGATTCAGTTTTCCAAAGCAGTTTGTGGCCAACCCAAGCCAGAAAAGCTTCCTCAAAATATAGAAGGACTTTGGACCAGAGTCTGAATATGATTTAGTGGAGAAATTGCTACTGGACATAAACTGCTGCTCATTTGTGTGTTCTAAAGACAAGTTTGAACTGTGAAATTTGGCTTTAGAGTTCAAAACTTTCAAGAAAGGAGAGCATTTATATCCATCCCAAATCAGTGTCTGATTGTTCTCAAGTTTTTTTACCATTTTTATCATGGTAAAATATTAAGACAGGAGGGCTTTGATCTTGTGGAAGACATTCCTTAAGCAACATCACTGTGATGATAAATGTAATTAATGACCATACTGCAAAATAATACATACAGATGCACATATATTCATGCAAAGAAGATATTTTGTTTCATTCAGAATGTTTATTCCACTCAGAATACGTACCTAAGCTTGAATCTGAAACCATAGAATCATAGAACAGTTTGGGTTAGAAAGGACCCCAACCTCCCGCTGTGGGTAGGGACACCACACACTAAATCATGTCACTCAAAACTCCATCCAACCGGGCCAGGGATGGAGCATTCAGAGCTTCCTTGGGCAACAAAAATACAAAAGCACAAATAATACAAAAAGGCACAAAAATAAGTTCCTCAAAAATACTTGATTTCAATAGAGCCATTTGTCCAAAGCTATTAGGACAAGAAAGGAAAAAGGTACTTTGACTTACATAGACTGAAAGCAAGAGGAAGCATTGCTGGAGAAAGCAATTTGAATGGAAGATTTTGGGGAAAGGTATGAAAGAAGAGCAGAGGAAGAAAATATGAAACAAACCAAACGAAAACGTCCGCTTGGGAGAGCAGAGTGCTGCCAGCCAGACTACACTGCTGGCCAGACATCATCTATTTTAAATAGATTATTCAAACAAATATTAATTTGAGTTGCTAGGATGGAATATCTGGTTTAACTGTTAGAAAGCACAGTACTAATTTGCAAGCCAGTGATTAATAACAAATGTACTCCCACAGAACCAAATGTAAAATAAAGGAATGTCGTATGAAACGCTTGCAAGGAGTAGGATATACTTGCTCCAAAGGGTTTCAAAGCCAGCCCAGGACTTGCAGACTGTGTGGTCACATTGGGTTTGCCTTGGTGCTGGCAACCTCTCTGAGGCTGGGAGCATCACCAAAATAGCCATTTTAACATGCTTAGTGATGAGGAAATCCAGTCTCCTGCCTCCCTACCTTGTCAGAATCTCAGACTGAAGTGGGAGAAAAGGGAAACAAGAGAAAAGGACATGGCAGGGGAGAGAAAGATGTCTCATGATAAAAGGAGAGTGTGAAGGATAAAACTAGTGCCCTTTTAGGTAAATATTTCACTAAACTTCCAGGCACTGGATTTTAAACACCAATTTGTGGCCAGAGGACACAAAACTAGCTTAAGCCAAGAGACAAGTTTAGGTGGTTGGTAGCAGTAGGGGCTTCACTCAGCCCTCATTTTCTAGGTATCAAAATTTGCTGCTGAAACACCTAGAGATGAGTTTTTCAGTCCTCATGAGTGATGTAGCCTTCTTGGAGAACCTTAGGTCTCCAGGGAGATGACTGAAGTTACTGTGCCACATCTGCCTTTGACTCTTTACTCCAAATTATGAGATATTCTTTCCCACTAGGGTTAATTCTGAACAGTTTATAGCATAAAATCCAAGTGATGCTCTAGTTGGTACCTTTGGACCTGCAGGAAATCCCCTCAGCCACTCTGCCACTCCTTTTCCTTGCTGAGGATGAGGAAAAGTACCACCAGGTTGTTCATACCTACTCCAGAGACCTCAGACTGTGTGGCAGGAGCTAACAGAGACCTTTCAAATCCTTACCCAGCCTTATGATACAGACCTCTTCTCCCTCCTGATTCAGCCTTGGAACCTCCTGTGTGTTTTGTGAGGCAGATCATATTAGTCACTAAAGTGGAGCCATCAAACAAGCTGGGTCAAGGAAAATAAAGCACCACCCAAATTACCAAATCTGTGTGCATCAGCAAAGCAAACCCTCTTTCCAAAGAGAAGAGCAAAATCTCTCAGCAGCGGCATTCAGTATGAAAAGAACATTTCAGGTCATGGCCCTTAGAGGAAAAAGTGTCTGGTTTAAACCTGAGCATCCTCCCTGGGGTTACCTGATGCTTCCAGTTTTTCTCGCTCCCAACATAAGATCTAAGCAGTTTCTCATGTGAGCTTAAAAGAAGGGAGCTGATGGAATAAGCTCAAAAGACACTATGTTTTTCTATGAGATGTTTTATCTGAAGAGTCCAAAAAAGATATAAAAGATATCCAAGTATTTTTTATTTTATTTTTCTAATTTTTTTTTTTTTAAGCTGGAAAGAAACCTCGATTGTATTTCAGTTCCTTTAATTATTTTGTCTAGTAGTGAGATCAAAGGCCTAGGTCTCAAAAGGAATCAGTCCTGGGTCAAACACTCCAAAGTGGGTGCTCCAAGCTCATAAAAAATTACCATATTTAGTCATCTAACTTAGCCTGCTATTCAGAAATGCTTGGGCTTGTTCCTCCCTAGCCAGACATCGTAAGCTGCCCCAGGATTATCAGATGACACATGCAGAATGAGTATCAACTACTGATGAGCCTTCTTTTCCATAGTTTATTTGGGGTAGTCCTAGATAATCCTGTGGGGTTGCTGTTTTCTCTTATTCCGTATCAGTTTAGTCTCTTCCAAGTCAGATCTCTGTAGAGGTGGATGTGAGTGAAGAATTGGAGGGAGGTAGGGAAAACAATTTCCTCTGCCTCCTCTGATACAGCTCTCTTGCTGATGTAGTGATGTTACTGCTTTTATCTGGTTTGCTTTTCCATATCTCCTATGTCCTTGCATTTGTTATTCTTTGGGGGCATGAATAAACAGAGCCTCTGGAAGGACCTTACAGAAGGGTAGTACTATTAGCAAGAGCTTAGAAAACAGGCTTACCATTTACAAAGTGGGCCTTATAGATCGAAGGAAGATTTGCTGTGGGGCTGACCATGGGGTTGTGCGTCAAACCTCAGGCTGCCATGCTTGAAAAGGTGGGTCTGTATGACTCACTAAGGCTATTCAGGAAATTGATAGGAGAGTTGAGGTACAAGAATCCAGGCCTCCAGACTCCCATTCCTGTAAAACAGGCTATAAATCTAATGCCAAAATCACCAACATCCATCACAAGGAGCTTATCTCTTGAGCTGCACAGGTTATAAAGAGAACTGTCTTAGAAAGGAAGCAAAGAAGCTGAACAACTCTTATTTGGGATCCAGTATTCCCGTCTCCTCCCCATCTCAGATCTCTTTCAACTATGCTGGGTATTTCCCAGCTCCCTGTTCTTTCTGTGCTATCACTGGCCTCAGCAATTTCCATTTCCTATCTGTCCCTCTGGAGCGTCGTGGGTTTTGCAGCCTGTACTGCTTCTTCACCACATATTTCATGTCAAGTTCCTTCTGGAAACCCCATGGGTTTTGCAATATTTAAGCATCAGCCGTCAGCTCATAGTGTAATGAATCCCCTGCAGCACTTCATTTCCTAAGCAACTGTCTACAAATCCATCATATTTAACCCATATTTTAAGGCTTAATTTAGAGTGGAGACAGGAGGGCTCTAGTCTGTGCACCAGGATTGATACTGGTAGTGCCCAATAGGGGCTGAAAGGAGTCTCTCTGCACACCATCTGTGGACTTGTGTGCGGGCTAGATGAAACCTAAATGATGAGCGTGATCCTAAAAATGGTCTCCCCTGGGGATGTCTGTTTGGTTGTGGGGAGGGGAACCATCTTTACTTTGTCACCTATGCAGAGCTGAGTTTGCCCGCACGCTCTGACTGCACAGAGCAATAGGGGAAACCCATTCCATAAGCTCCAAGCTTTCTTCAACTTCCTCTTGTGTGCCTCAGAAAACATCAGGGTGTATGGATGTGATATCCAGGGCCTGAGAGACTGTGATCTCCAGCATCTGTAACAGCATGAGTTGCTGCCAGCAGTCTCACAGTCCCCTGGAAGAGATGTCAGCACAGGTTAGGACTGATTTGGGCTCCCTGTTGAAGGTAGCTATGGTGGCAGATGCAGTTACTGCCTTCACAGCTAAGAGCAGCTGTGGCATCCAGTAGCAGACCTGTTCTGCTGCAGCTCCCAGCCTGTTTGAAATCAGCTTTTGACATTGCAGTGCTGAGTGTCAAGCTCTGGAGGTGGAAAAGTAAACAGGTCCATCAACCTCTGGTGGAAGGAGCATAGCTTCCAGGAGAGGGCTGGGATCAGAGCTTGGCTCTAGGTACCTGGGCAGGTACCAAAGCCTTTAGCCTGGTCTAGCAGTGGGGTCAGAAGCCTTTGCTTAGACCACAAAGAAAGCAGTTTTTGCTGGTGTAGAACTCCCCAGTTTCACTAAAGCATTCATTGAATCAGTGACCATGATCCAGCCAGGTGATTGTTAGTTCCTTGAGCCATGCTAATTAAACACTGCCCTAGTATATATTAGCTACTTGACATTGAAATGACTCTCTCAGAGTGCTTTTTTGTCAGACACCCTTCCTGCCTTATGCTGTGCTATGTGCAAAGATTGTCCTTGTAGTTGTGACTTCAGGCTGGGGCTCTGGGGATGTGTTGTATCTGAGTGACTTCAGGGAATGATTCCACCAGGCCATGCTCTGCTAGCTCAATGCTGAAGTTTCTTATCTCCTGTTTCATGAGACTGAATCAGTCTTTTCCTCTCTCTCTCTTTATCCCATCTGTTTCTTCATCTATTTAGTCTGCAAGCTGTTCAGGTCAGGTCTGCTTCTCACTAAGACATAGTGGGGTTTTGTGCTTGCCTGGGTCACCTCAGGTCTCCTGTGGTATTCTTGATGATGATGGACTGGGTTTTGATGTATCTTGTGACACCTGGAATCTGTGATAATCCAGCTCCTGTGCTTAGCAACTATTTCTTTTCTCTGTTCCCTTGAGTGCAACAGTAAATTAGAAGCTCTTTGAGACAAGGACAGTATTTTAAATAAACATCAGTAAAATACCTGGCACATGGGTCTCTGATAGGCATTCTTAGGCTTTAGTGGATACAAGTATTTTATTAATATTGGCAATACCAAGAGTATAATACTAATAGGAAAAATAATAACAACCTCAACCTAATACAAACCCACTTTCTGTCATTGTGAGGTCAAATAACTTAAAAAAATATCCCCTTTCAATGTTTATTTTGTTAAACTGCAGTTTATTTAGATCTCAAGACTCTCAGTTTTTTTATTTCAACATTTGGTAGAGTGATAGCTTGAAAAAATATGGAGAAATGTGAACACTTTATTTTCAAAATCTAAAATTTCACTAGAATCTGGAAAGGGGATGTCCAGATCTGTTCTCTGCTTGAACTTTCTTATGTGTAGGATTTGAATGCTGTGTTTGAGAGCTGATGTTCTGAATACTAAAAAAGTTCCCTTTATTACAGAATGCATATTCTTGGTCCATTTCTTTCTATGATAACTACACCCCAGGGTTTCTTTTTATGCAGCTAAGACCCCCACACACATTTCACTTACTAGCAGGAGGAGAGCATGGTCATGTGTATGTGACTTTTTCAGGTCTGCTGTGATAGAGTACATGTGCTATAACACATTAAGCGATGCAAGAGTTAGTCTCTGTCCAGTTGCTTTTGTTCAGACACCAGTTGTGCTCAGTATCTCAATTTGTACCACCACAGTGGCTTATGTTATTGCCGTGCTACTTTATCCTGACCTGTAACTCATGTCTAAACTGGCCCAGACTTCTGCTTCCTGGGTGTTTTAATCAAAGCTTACACAACATGGACCCAGTTGACTGAAACCTCTCATTGCATTAAAGCAATATTGTTGTAGCTAACATAAGATGAAGGAATTACCACAAAAAGGTGGGAATGTTTACAACAACCTACAACATTCAATGGCTAGTTGCATGGAAGTATTAAATACTGGTGCCTTCTGAACTGTTCATGTAAGGGCTACTGAAGAGATTAAATATAACCTAGTAAAGAGATATTGCTCTAGTGCTGGAACAACTGAAACTTCAATGTCTCCCAGAAAATGTTCTTTCTTCTTCTTGGTTTGTTATGAACATATGAAGCTAAGACTTCATGCTTACAGGAGCATAAACATTGTGCTTCTACATTTGAAGATGTCTTTTACCCCGTTTTGTTGCATTCTTGGGGGAGCTTTAATGATCTGTTCTCTCTGCCTTCCTCTTCTTTTTGAATAATAGTTATAAAGTAAATCACTTACTGTAAATAAATAAATTCCCCTCAAGATCCTCAGCTGCAATTTTCTCTTGCAGAGGGCAGCAGGTTTCCACATTGCTCAAAGTGAGAGTACTTCTGATTTGAGTCTGTGATGCTGTATATTCATCTTCCTTCAGCACCCATTGACTGAAACTTGTTGAAATTAATTGTGCCGCACTGATTTCACACCACTGAAATATGAAGGAGAAATATTAATCAGTTTATTAAAAATCCAGCAAATGTCAGAGTATTGCGAGCTCTAATTAATATGTGTTTAAATTCTCTGCCCTGGGCCCTTCAGTCTTTTATTATGTTTAAACTGAAGCTTGACATTTTCAGTCAGCGCATTATTGTCTAACAGCAGGAGAGTGAAAGCTATACCCCTTTCCTTAAACACACCAGGCTGTGGAATGTGCTCTGTCTTGCTCCCATTCCCTTTCCATTTGTTAAGTACTGGACTGGAGACACTGCCTCTGAGCAACTGCTTTCGTTTGGACTAAAAGGAAAGAGTCAAGCCTCAAACCTCTGTAGCCAGAACCCAAAGTTGTATTTCAGGGATTCAGGAGCAGCAATGGGTAAAAAGTCCTTTAGTGCTGTCAGGAAGGAATTTTTTTCTGTACCAGAACACCCATATCATGTATTTATTGTTTCTGAGTTTTTTAAATGTACCCCATAAATCATTATTAAAAAAATGAACAGAATTTCCCAAGTGATAGAAACTGATGGTCCTATGAATAAAAATAGGCACAAGCCAGCAGGAAAAATTTCATGCCACCCACAAAATATTTTGGTTAGAAGCAATTTGACCCCTAAAATTGTCCCAGCTGCACTGTTGTGCACTCCTCACCGTTATCATTTGCTTTGGTTTTCACTTCAGTTCTTCTAAGTAGTCTCAAAACTGTGGAACAGTGGGCTCAGTTCTGGCATCAGGCACTGATTCTCCATGAGGACATACGTCTTTTGTCCTAAATCTGCTCTCAAATGGTGTGGCTTAATCTTACTTTGGAAATAGGCTAACGTGAACCAGAATAGAGAACATCCTGCCTGGGGCACTGATGTGGAGTTGTTACTGATCATGCTGCACCCATACCCTAACTCTGGCATTAACATCTGGTGATCTCTCTGTGGAGATATATGTGTGTAGTATTTGCCAAGGTGAAACTCAGGACATATATTGACTATAGGAAATATATTGAATATAGGAAATATATTGAATATAGGGCACAGGCAAGTGGGTGCATTATGGCTGTTACTTGATATTCTTCTCCTTTGGCCAGTCCTCATTTTGTCAGCTGCTTTATTTACTCTCACCAGTTTGACAACTTTGATTTTTCCTTGAGAGCCATGGGTTAATCTTGCTAAACCTCCAAAGCAGCATCCTATAGCTCAGCTCCACCAACACCATTCTTCAGTTGTGCATTAAGGCTTGTTCCAACTAGCATAAACCATTATAACAGCTGTATATGGATAGTTAATTGGTATCCTATGTCTGTGTATGGAAGTAGCTTAGTCCTTTCTGGTCAGATTTGCCATCAGAACTACACCTGGCTCTCCAAGCATCTGTTGAACCTGCCTTCCTGCTGTTGTTGACCTCTTTGTCTGCTGCAGTACCATCTGGGTTTAGTGTGTCAAGGTTCCTCTTCCTGTTCTCCTCACCACATGTGCATACTTGGCCCCAGAAGACCCTGCTTCCATCTTTACCTTCCAACCCCAGTTTTTCCTGGTTTCTCTTCCTGCCCTGGGTGATGTTGAAAGAAGTCTTCACTGCTTCCAGCTAGGTGGAAGTGTTTCCTGTAACTAAACAGGTTCAAGCTCCTTCCCCTCCTGAAACCTTTGATCCAGTGCTACTAAACCTCCCCAGATGTCTTCCATTTTTACTGTAATTTTCCATAATTCACCCCCTTTTCTTTAACCTGGCTCTAACGCAGTGAAATTTGATGAGATTGCAATCGTTCCTCTGTCCATGTGCTTGTC
The DNA here is from genome assembly GCA_002631895.1 of Agapornis roseicollis. Classification (NCBI taxonomy): domain Eukaryota; kingdom Metazoa; phylum Chordata; class Aves; order Psittaciformes; family Psittacidae; genus Agapornis; species Agapornis roseicollis. Next base: position 307,146 of record NDXB01007503.1, on the reverse strand, counting down.
TGCTTCCCCAAGCATCACACCTATATGATCCCACCAGCACTCCACTGAACTGCCTCATGCTCTCAGTGCCCTACAGCCACATTAAAGGGTTTGCTTCCAATAAAGAAAAAATGTTATGCTGGAGACTGATTTTCTGGGCCTTGGGCAAACCACATAACCACAAAACCACCCTTCCTGACACTCTGTTGTCTCTGCTTATCATCACACAGGCGAGTATGGATCACATCCACTCCAGCCCCACATGCTCTTCCTAGCATGTTTAACCCCACATCAAGGACTCTGCAGCATCAGGGATGTCAGCAGACAGAAAGGAAGTCTGGACCATGTAGCATTAGCCTGTTCAGTGAGCAGTGGGGCTTTAAGAGTCATATGCCCTGCAGCAGTGTGTCTTGTGGTTGGATTCACTGTTGTCCAGGGTTGGGGCACTGTGGGCTTCTTGTGTTGCCACAGTTTCTCTTCAGAATCTCAGTGCTTCAGTGGGGTCAGAAAGGTTGTAAATCTTACTGTGTCCATCTGGTCATTTTGTATTTCATAGAATCATAGAATGGGCTAACTGGCTCATGTGGCAGAATGCAACATCTTAGCAGTGTTCAAATAGCAGTCAGCTGAAGGTCCACTGCTGGTTTAAAGAGTGGGACATAGCTCCCATCCCGCTCTTAGATAGCTTTGTGGATTTCTTATTTCAGAGGAAAGAAGCATTTTTCCTATGTTAATAGTCTCATCTACATAGTTTACTTGTATTCTGTGGTTCCTGGAAGCAGTACAGTTTATGTTTCCCCAGCAATGTAAGGTACTAAGCAAACAAACCCCAAAACCTCAGAATCTGAAGCCCCTGAATTTTTGGGTGCTTGAAATCCAGATATAAATTTATCAACTTGTGCTCCTTTCTAGGAATGAAACAGAAGTGCTAAAAAATTACCTTCATAGTTAAAGTCCTCCACTCTATCAGTTCTGCCTTTGTGCCTCGCTTCCTTGGATGGCTGGCTTTTTGAGGGTGACAAGAAATCAGCTCCTCTATTTATGCTTAGTGGTGCCCAGCAGAATGAAGCTCCCAACCTGAAAGCAGCCTCTGAGCCCATCCATAAAGGGAAACGCAGTTTAAATACTCCTCTTCTCTAGAGGGTTTGATTCAGCCAGCACCAGGAAAACCCAGTTTGTTCCCTTCTCTCTGCTAATGGATTGGTTGTCTCCCTTCCTTCTCTCTTCTCTTGGATGAGAAATGACCTCCCAGAAACTATGATCTCCCCAGTCTTGGTTTCCCAGTCAATGTGAAGCCCATGACACCAAGAAAGTGCTGCTTCTTGCACAGCATTGTTGAGGGATAAAAAAAAAAAGGAAAATAAAGTGTCCAGCTGTCAATCCTGCCTTCTCTGTCAGCCTGTACACAGCCTAATAAATGCTCTCAGGAGACACAGAGTCCTTGTTTAAATCTGCTGAGTACTTAAATCAGGACTTTTAACCAAACATCACCAATGGTTTCACTGCAAAACCATCTTGAGAAACCCACTTAACATTTGGTTAACATGGCAGAGAGAAACTCTCCCCCAAGCTTACCCAGGATGAGTCATTTCCACCAGTTCCTGGGACAGAAGGAGAGTTTACTTTAGCGTTAGCCCCATTTGATGGTTTTCTGCTTTGTGAGTCATTGGGCTTTCTTTTCAGATGGTCACCAACAGAGAGTGGCTTTGCTGACAAGTGGGCTGCATGCAAGGAAGAGATGGCCCTTGCTATGAGTGGCTGGCTTTCTCCTCTGCTCCCTCAGAGCAAGGGAGCCCAAGCTAGAAAGCCCCGTGCAATAGTCTTGTCACACATCTGGTGGTAGATGTGGGATTTATGGAGGGATGGCAACTTGCTTATTTAAGTTAACCATGGTTTTAAGACATGTAATCCCTCTACGCTGTGATTGGTCTCCCTCCAGCTCCATCTGGTTCTGCACCATGCAGACCTGAATGGCACATGGGAATAGCCTGCAAACCAGATGCTTAACATTTATTTTTAGTGATGAATAAACTTTGTGAGCATCTCATTATATAGTCGCCTGGCCTAATTAGTAACATTCAGACAAACATTAATCTGCAAAACTGCTTAGTGGTGCTGGGAGCTCAGTGGAGCTCTGAGGAGACATCTTCTTTGTGGAGCGAGGACATTAATGGAAACGAATGGCTGGGGTTTTGGTGGGGTCTGCTTATGTGTTCCAGGAGTTTTCAATGAAATGGGTCCTCCTGAGTCACTTAAGTGCAACTTTTTGCTGAACTGTATAATGTTACAAGTAGACTAACTTACAAAAGTGGGTTTGATTCTGGCTTTATGATTTGCTTGGTCATGTGAAAAGAACTGACCTTCAAACAATTCATATTCATCTACAGTGACATTTTCCCCTCACTCCGCTCACTTCATCTGGCTGCTTTGAAAGTCTGAACAGGGAGCAAAGACACAGATTGAATTGCCGAGCTCAGCAAGCCCAACAGTCCCTTACACCTAGGTCTTGTTTCATCCTGTCTTCTACCTGTGAATGAAACCTAGACCTAAGAGGAACTCCATGCTGACAAAGCCCTGGTATCATCATAAAACAACTTTCAGGATGGTGTCCCTCTTGAATGTCCTTCAAACCAAAAGTTTTCCATGGTCTTGGATAGAAGATGAACACACTGTTATCTTTTGCTGGAGGAAAGCCTATATTACAGTAGATCCACAATCCCACAATGTACCCAGCCAGAGTTATTCTGAGAGGTAAAGCAATAACTCTAATGCAAGACAGAAGACATAACAAGCAAGTGGAAATTTTTACATAAAAGAAAATATCTGAGACTACAACAGATATTAATGAACTGAGAAAACAGACAGATGTACATTAGGGATTTGAGTGATACCTGGGAGCGTATTTTATTCTATTTTGTTCATATTTTTACATCTGGCACTTCCACCATATTAATGATTTAAGGAATAATTATTGTAAGGTTGAGTTTCCTTTTAAAAACTTTCAGTGTTCCATCCTGGAATTCATTCCAGATGCTGGAAACTAAAACTGAAGAAACATGCTTCAAAATGATAGTCTTTTCCAAGTCAGGATGACAGCAAAATATGTAAATGACCAATGGCTCTTCTAGCCGCCTGGTTCTTTACGAGCTATCTGATTCCCTTTGAGTTTGTTTAAAATTTTTACCATGCAGATGTTCCTTTGGGTGACCAATTTTTATAGTTTTGAAAAGATTATATCAGTTTTCCATGGTATTGTGTTACTGTATTTCTTGGATTTTTTATAGCACTTGAAAGGCTAATTTCTTAATCAGACATTACTAATGGAATGTAGAAAGAGAGGTTAAAAAGCCAAACTGGCACTGAGAATTAAACACAGGTTCGTAATAATATGAAAGGAAAACAAAAAGCATCAACTTGAGGATGTTGTTATTGCATGAAAGTTGAGAAAACTGCTAGGAACATGCATTTTTTATTATTATCAAAGGTGTTAAAATATATACATAGCATATGTCTGGCACCGAATTGTTGTTACACAGTTCTGTAGTATTCAGCTGTCTTGGATAAAAACTATCACTTTGATACTGGAAAATTATTATGAAAATGTTAGTTTTGGGCCTACTAGTAAAAAGCAAAGATTGTCTTGCATGCTAGTAAGGTTTCTGTGGAGGGTTTGCACTGTTTCCAGAAACCATCTTTGGCAACCACTGAGTTTCACCTCCGTCAACAAGTCTGCATAGCATTTTGTCTGTCTTCATCCTTGTCAGGAGAGCAGATGGGGAGATGAGATTCAAGTTGGCTTCACACCCTGGAATTCAAAGACAGATTTCAGACATCACTTCAGGATTATAAGTAGCAGCTGAAACAGGATTTAAGAAATGCTGGTACAAGCATTGAGATATACTCAGAAAGAAAGGAAAAAAAATAAAAAGAAGTCCTACTACAGGATTATTCTGTTTTGTTTCATGCTAAGGATGAATTCTGTTATATTGACACATGGCTTACATAAGTGGCTGGAGAAGAGAAGGCTGGTTGGAGACCTCATAGAAACCTTCTAATATCTGAAGAGGGCCTACAAGGATGCTGGAGAGTGACTCTTCATCAGGGACTGTAGCAATAGGACCAGGGGCAATGGATTCAAACTTAAACAGGAAGTTCAGGTTAGATATAGGGAAGAAGTTCTTTACTGTGAGGGTGGTGAGGCACTAGCACAGGTTGCCTAGGGAAGTGGTGAATGCTTCATCCCTGGCAGTGTCCAAGGCCAGGTGGGACAGGGTCTTGCACAACATGGTCTAATGTGAGGTGTCCCTGCCCATGGCAGGGGATTGGAGCTGGATGATCTTGATTAAGGTCCTCTCCTATCCAAACCATTCTATGATTCTGTTACTCTTCGCCTTGGGTTTGATCCTGTGCTACCGTGATGGCAACAGTCAGACCAGAGGCAGGTTTGGGTTTTTTCTTTCAACTGTTCTCAAACTCCAGGTTTCTTCAACAAGAGCTTTTGAGCTCATCCTTCCAACAGGTGCACTGTTTCCAAATTCTCTTTGAATGGTATCTTATTTCTGGAAGCTGAAGCTTCAAAATGTGCCACCTATTTCCCACAGAGTAGCTTCCATTGAGTCATATCATATTCATGGGAACAGAAAAACAAACCAGAGCTCTGTTAGTTTATAATATTGTGTAAATGTTACGTAACTTGGCTTCCAAAAGTTTTCTTTGCCTTCTTCTGGAGCACTGGAAATTGGCCACAGCTAGAGGCAAGGCTGTGTTAGTGCTCCAACTGGTGTTAGCAATTCCTCTGGAGCCTAGTCAGAGTCTTGCTCACATGACCAACAGTAAATCATCAAGCTTAGGGTCAGGCATAAGTTTTTCATTAGATGACGGAGGCAGGGACCTGTCACCTCTTCTTTGTCTTCAGCTGCAGCACAGAGCACAGCCCGCTGCTGAGGATCACCTGGGAATTATCACCTCACAAATTCCCTTGCTGTTTGCAGGACCCCTAGGCATCTCGGTGCCTGTAATCTTTCCTGCTCTCCTCCTGTTTTATGTTGTAATTTGTGGCTTTTGGTCTTTTCTGCAGCTTGTTTTAAGCTTGTTGCAAGTTTGGGGGAAATGTTTTGCAGCTTCTTCTGTTTATGAGTGGATAAACAGGAGCAGAAGTGCTGTATATCCTACATTTCTAGCATTTTTGTGATTACAGGAGACTTGATCTCATTTTGGTTCTCTGTTCCTAAATAGAAATGTACTTTGCAGCAGGAAATGAACCAGTGTGACACAGAAACATTGATCTTTGCTGTGCTGGGGGATTAGTGCCTGATGCTTGTTTAAAAACAAGTGCACACTCTGCTCATTGGATTAGGGATGAGCACAAGTGCTCAGACACGAGGGTTTTTCTAAACCAGTGGGAAAGAGCTTTAACATCTTATTTCTGTCCCCTGATTTTCAAACCACTTCTTGGTGTTGAATAGTTGTGTTGTTGCCCAAAGACCTCTGCCTACAGTACCATGCAAAGGATTTTGGAGCAGAGGTGGTATTTGGACCAAGGAGAGCTGAGACTTCCTATGGAGTGTCTGCCCAGAGCAGGGCTAGTGCTAGCCACGGTTACTAAATGCCTCATTTCCACTGCTATGAAATCCATGCACGCAAAACATTGGGAGCTGAAATACAGGTTGCAAATCAGATTTTCCTCTAAAAATCATCAGCAACCCAAGCTGGTGCTTTCTTTTTTGATGCATTTTATTTCTCAAACTCTTGGGGAGGTGGCTACCTCAACTTAGGCTCAGTGACCTTTGTAGTGATAGCAGCTGCCCTGACCTCAGAAGCACATTCCAAAGGCTGTATCTGCATAGACCTGTGTGCTGAGCAGGAGTAATGCTGAGAAGGCCGTTAAGAGCTTAACTGTATCCAACACAATTAGGAGTAAACCAAGCACTTCCGAGTGCTGATCACAACATAATGCATCTCTTTCCTCAGCTGCTGTCTTCCACTCCTTTTCCTCCCCCTCAGCCTGAATTAAGTGAAGCCATCCAGCGGTTCACATGAGGAGCAGGGCTGTGCAGTTTCCATGCCAGACATATGGTCTCTCAATAGATTTACCTGGAAGTGGCTTGTTTCATATGAAAAACTACTATTAATAGTATGATAGGTATTAAGTAAAATATATACACAGTAAAGAACCCAAAACCTGGGACCTTTGCCACTGGAGGAGGAGGATGGTCCACCCAGACATACCATAGTAGAAGGGCAAGAAGGACATGTTTCCTCTGATATCTTTGAATTTGGGGGGTGGTAGCTTTGTGGATTAGGGATAGGTCTATTTGCAAGTACCGGAATGGTATTTCTGGTTGCTGGGACTGCATCTTAGAGCTGGCACTTCCATTCTCTTCTCTGCATTTACATTGGGGTAAAATTGACCTTTCACTGTGCTCATCTGTATTGCAAGCATGCTGCTCTTTGAGGTAATCAAAATGGAGACACTTTGTGGCATTTGCTTTCCTACACAATTGTCATTTAAGTAAGAAATCAAGGAGCTGATTTAGGAAAAGACAGTAAAGAACAATAATGATATTTATGTAAATGTGAAGTATCTTGCAAGGAAAAAAAATAAAAAGGAATTAATATAATTTTCTCAAAATTCCAGAATAATTTGTGTTGTGAAAGGGTTATTAGGGTTGAGAAAATAAACATTTCCTGTTGCGGTTTCTGCAAAATATCTCCAGTGGCAGTTTTAGAGTCATCTATAATTTGTGTTCTCTAGGGAAATATTTCTGTGATTACATATAGGTCTGGAAGTTACAGTAAGAATGTCTCTCCTGGATCAATGTGCCCTGGAAATCTTTATCTTCATTAGTTATAGCCTCCATCATTTCAGGGCTCTGAAGGATATGTTTAAAGTATCAAGCATAGTCATTATAATGCAATAGGAAATAGTCTAATAAATTATCTGTCCTGTTGGTTTTTTCTAGGGCTAATATTGGATGTAGGAAAGATTTATTAGATAGATATATTTGTGAATTTATCTAATAAATTAATTTTTTTGAAACTTGGTCTATTCTTCACACCAAGACCCCACAAGGATTTAATTAAAGGCCTATTAGTCAAACTAATTCCTGACATGACTTAGGTTTATATTACACAAACATATTTGACTTTCCAAACATGCTTGCAAGATTTGGCATTTTGCTGAAAGATACTTATTGATAAACATAATGGGGAGAAATTACTGAAAAAAAATGCTGGCTTACACTGGACATATAAATTACTTCTATTGCTGGTGCCTGAGAGAAACCTAACATATTGTAGAATAATCTGCTGGTATCAAATCACTTCTACTAAAACAGAGGCAGAATATTGGAAATGGCCAATTTATTTAAAGAGCGGAAAGATAAAGCCCACACACACTTCTAAACCAGACCCAAATTGAAGATGTAATATGAATATGAAAAGTAAGTCTGTGTAACATAGCTAAAGCAAAAAGGCAGCAGAATTGTGGCACCATCGGCAGCAGTGCGGACCTTGGAGTCAGGACATCAGAGATTCCCTCCTGTCTCTGTCACGTATTCTCATATGATACTGGAATCTAAGCCAGGGTCTTACTTGGACCTTGCTTAGGACCTTGTGATTGTGTAGGTCTGTGGACAAATCAGGTTTAGTTTGAATCCTTCATCACTCAAATATAGAGAGCATTGGTTATCCTATCTCTACAGGACAATGACAATTGTGCCATTTCACCCTCACCTGTAAAGAGGTACTACAGCATTTCCAACTGCTTCTCTCTTCATGGTTTTCAGAACAGGGAAAAGTGAAGTCATAATGGTGTTTAGGTCTCAGCTTTGCATCTGTACCCACAGCACCAGTGGCTGCAGTTAGTGATGGGTAACTGTGCTGTGAATGAGCCCGCTGTTGGAAGTCAGACCTGGCAGAAGTTAATAAGAACAAATGTAGTGTCAGCTCTTTCAGGTTTGTATAGTGTGAGTGGACATTGCTGAGCCTGGTTTAGGTTTAGGCATTGCTGATCTGCCTTGGAATCTATTCTAGTGCTGGTTTCTTTGACTCTATTAGATGTTTTCACACTGAGGTTTTATAGTGACTCCCGCTATATCATATCTCAGCTAATTCAGCAAACACCTTGGTGCAATTAGAAAGCAGATATTCCCCTATCACATCTAAAATGAAGCTTACTTTAGAGCTTCTTGGCACAGAAATTATTTTGCTAACCTCTTACTCCAGAGCCATAGAGGTAGAATTCATCAGATTAACATTTTAGCTTTGCGGCTTCATCAGAAGTGTCTTTTGCTGTCTGCACCTCCTGAAAGGACAGTGATTCCCCTTCTAACAGACATGTATTAGCTCATGAGCGCATCAGCCAAATTTTGAAGGCAGCCTTGCTTTTACCAAGGTAACAAATAAGGAAGGTTTGCTGCAGTGGTTCTCATCTACAACTCAAGACCATACCTAAGCCAGTCAGCTCCTCTGGGTTTAAATCATGCTGATTCAATTTTGACCAGTACAACACAAGAAGAAGCAGTCCTTCCCTTCCCACTGCTGGCACACAGAATGTGCTGATGATGGGTGAAGGTGCCACGTGTCACCCATGATGTGGCTCAGGCTTCCTCTACTAACAAATTGCTTGTGGAGAACAATGGGTCTGAGCCAGCACATTTGGCTGGGTGGGTTTCAGTGAAAGCTTAATTACTGAAAAAGCTGTCTGCAACCATTCTCCACGTTCAGTAAAAGTATGGCTCCAGTTTTTAAAAGTTTGGCTAAAGATATTTTCAAAAAATCCCTCTTTTTATCCAAACGAATCTTTTTCCCTAAAATCTGCATTTTAAAAAACTAAGCTTTGTAATTTTGAAATTTGTGATGGATAAACAAATCAAAGCCCTGCTCTCATCCTGTACCCCTAAAACACCCAATCCAAACATCTATTTAATTTGGTATTTGTTTTGTTTATTTTTGTTCATGTCACTTGGAACAGGACTGACCTTTAAAAACATCAGAACAAACCAAAAAATATAGGCTGAGCTCTTGCTAGTACTGCAAAACCTGTTGTAGAGCCTTCAGTATGGAAAATATATAGGAAGAGGATTGGAAACTGGGAGAAACTATCATTGTTTTAGATAGCTATAGGGATGAATAAAGTCATTGACTGTCTTAGCCCTTCCCTGGACAAAATAATCCCAGTTAACTGCCCTCATCAGGTAAAGATTAGCCTCCTCCTCAGTGTATGAGGCCCTCACTTTAACATAGTGAGGACTAGAACATGACTATCATGAGTAGCCTGGGACAGAGAGAAATAAAAGGACAACTAATAGCACTGAAATTGGGACTCAGTGTTTCATTTCAGACCTGATTTAAGGCAGAAGAGGGAAGCAGAAGATGTTGGCTCTTGTCCTGACACTGGTGGTGAAAGTGAAGGCTGTTTCAAGCCTCTGTGAGAAATGAAAGGAAATTTCTCTGCAGACTTTAATGGAAAATGTTCTCTGCTTTTCAGTCTCATTCTTGCTGAAAATGGAAAATTATTCTAGAAATTAAACTTCAATGGAAAACAGGATTTTTGAAACTTTGAACTCGTCTGTTTTCCAGGAAACCCTACATTAATAGCCAACATTATTAGAGAGGCCAGATGAGTCATGAAAACCTCAAGACATTTTGAGCATGAACTAGCAGAAAATTAAAAAGAAATAAATTGTGTTAGAAAATTTTTTAATTTGCTCTGTAAACGGCAATAATATGGAAGATTTAAGTGAGTTTGAATCACCCATTCCAACCCAGAAACTGAGAGTAAATTCTCTTCCTAGCCCTCTGGGTGACACTCTGTTGCAGTCACCTGTGCTGAGCCAGTTCACACCAGCCTGCCATTTGGCCCCAAATCTCATGATGGTGTGGGGTTTGACCATAATCTCTCCCTGTACCCTAGCCAGTTTAAGAGCAGGACTTCTGAAGTTTATAGTGATCACAAAATCAAGGCAGAACTTATACAATGTGATTGCAGTGCAGCTTAGTTTATACTGTACTGGAAAGAAAACGATACCTTACTAAAGCTAATAAAAGCAAAAGAGCTTATCCATTTCTGATCTTCTTTATTTTCATCTGGCTTCAGCTTAGGGACTAGAATTAATTTGTGGCAAATGCATGTAAGTCTCAAACTTAACTACAGTTCATCCTTTTAATCTCCTTTCTGAAGGGTTACAAAATCCTCAATGAAAAGCCTCAGAAGAACACTAATTGTCATTGCTCATGTGGTTGTAGGTGCTACCATCTTGTTCATCAGTTGTCAGCTCTTCATCTCAAGACTTGTAGTGGTTAAGGTGCTGTTGCAAAATGAGAGATGTCTTCACACCAGCAGTCCTGGTGACTAAAAATGCTAAGGGAAATACACTGATTTCAGAAGGCACTCAAGCATCTTTAAGATCACAGTAATTTTTCATCTTCAGTTGTCTTCATCAGTTCTTGGGGATTGATTTTTGGGATTAAAATATTTCTTTGTCCTTTGCAAGATAGTTGTGTCTCAAACATTAATGTTTCTTTTTTCCCGGGAACAATCTGCTGTATCTGAAGGTTGTATACTAACTTCCACTTTTCCTGTCATGAATATTGTCAAAGATATTGCCTTTTACTGCCACAGCCCAGAATCTTGAGGGCAGTGCTATTACAAGTCTGTGTCAAAGATCCGGGTATCCCAGAGAAAGATTGCTCCTTCCAAACTCCTTTAGAAATACCAATCAATGTTGCCATCTGGAGGACATACGGTTTTACAGTAGACCCTGTTTCCATTTCATACGGCTGCTGTCATACCCCCATTATGAAAGCCCAGCTCACCGCAAACAGTTATTATTCTGCTTTTCATGTCACAGATTTTCTTCGGTTCCTTCTGCAACTGATTAAATTTGTTAGGTTTTTTTGTATGTTCCGTGAAGCCTATCATTATTGTATTATTTTTACATCTGAGAAATTGTTACTATTATCGTTATTAAATAATAACAACCGTATCTGATATCTTGATTTGACAGAAACACACACACAAAAAACAACCCAACCCAAACCCTGTGTTTCCTTTACCAAAGATTTCTGGTGTCTTGGAAAAAGGGACTTTCTCTCAAAGCAAGGGCTGTGCAGCACTGCAGGCTTGGAGCAGGCGGAGAAAGCAGAGCTCTGGCTTGTTCTCTTTAGGAAAGGCAAATAGCAAATTTCTCATGAAACTAGATCATGGAAATAAAGCATAGAGACAGAAAGGGTTTTCACTCTCATAAATTTAACCCATTCATTTGAAATATTCCTAAAGGTAAATTATCACCTCATGTCAGAGGTACAGATACTAGATGTCTAATATAATCTAGTCTGCTTCTATAGCCTGTGTGACGAGTGTGCTGTTTCTGTGGGAGGGTTCATACAACCAAGCTAGATATTTGATGTAGGAAGGAATTAAAAGCTCTCCAGAGGTGTGAACCTTTCTCCACTGACTTGAGAGTCTTGAAAAGAGAGATATTCAATTTTTAGATAGCTGAAGGTAACACATTGCAGCCAAAGTTGGGTTTAAACATTTAGATATCTTAAGACGCTGTCATCACTAATATAGATCGAGGCAAGTCCTGCCTGTTCTGGGCTGAGATAGCGAATCCTTTGCAATATAAAGATAATATTAACTATTGTAATTCTAGAACTGCTGTAGTTGGTTTTGTTAATGACTTTATAAACAACCCCAAGTATGAAAGAGGTAATCCTGGCATGCCTGTGTTTCATACCAGCTACTCCAAAGAAATTCACTACTGTGGCTCACCAGTAATCATCATACATTTATCACAGAAGTGGTTTTGCAGCTTTTCGCCAACATGTACCTGATATTCTGATTTATGCTGAAACTTTGTGCAGTAACCAGAAAGAACCCATCTGAATTTTCTGCTTCTGAACTGCTTTCTCTTCACTCAGCCTATTTCATGTCTGACGTAAAGTCTGTTAATCCAAGAGGCTTCTCCTGACTTCCATGAAACCTGGATGTAGGTGAGTTTTCTTTCTTGTGCTTTGGTTGAGATTGGATGGAGGAGATGTTGTTGATGTGATCATTCCAGCCCCTTGTATCTGAATTAACTAATTCTGGACAGCATTCTGAATAAGAAGCTTTTAAGAAAGGCACTCAGCATAAAGCACCACAAGTTACCTGAGTGTTCTTAGGAAGAGATAATAGTGCTGGAAATGACCATCAGAGGTCATCTTTTCCACTTCCTGCCCCAAGCGTGGTCCAGCTCTGCCTAAGCCTCTTGGTCAGATGTTTGTTTAACCTGTTCTTAATGGCCTCTATTTTCAGAGATCCATCCACCTCCCCAGACAACCTCTTCCAGGGTTTTGCAGCTCTTCCTGTTTAAAAGAGCTGTTCTTTCTCCCTAATATTTTATCCAAACCCTCTTTCTGCAGTATCAGCCTATCACTCATCTTATCCTCCACTGACACTAAGATAGAAGTTGCAGAGTCAAGAAAACAGAGACAGTTTGAGACAGAGACATCAAACACAGTTGTCAGTGTCAATTTGGGCAGCACAGATGGCCCCTCTTCAAACACCAGTCAGCTCAGAAAGTGATTTCTGGTTCTCAGTGGAAACAGCATCCCCAAGCTGTTGTATCGTGTGAGCTCCCTGGGATAATAGCTTCCAGCGATGTACACTACCATGTGCATACTTCAGTGTGCCAAAGCTCCCATGACCTGAAGTAATAACTCGAGCAGACAGTGGCAGAGGATGGATATTGCAAGGTTCAGCGGGAGTGGTCCTTGTAAAAATTAATTGATTTTAGAACAGATTGCATCCCAGAAGATCTTGACAGTAGGATCCCAGGAGGAAATGGGCAACCATCCATTCCGTAACCTCCACAGCTTTTGTCAGCTGGCAAGTTAGGTTCTCTGCTCCATAGGGTGTTTATAAATCCTATGTAGAAGCCTTTCTGGACACATATAGAGACATATGGAGACCTCATGTTCCCTGGACTAGGCTCTCCTATACTCCTTCTCATTTAAAGGAATGCCTCTGTTCCTAGCTGCCCTTTTAGTGATTCATGGAGTATTCCCTCAGTATTCTTGTTTTAAATTTGGAATGCAAGTGTAACAGGGCCAGTTTTGTAAACAGAATGGCATTAATCTCACAGAACTGAAGAATTTATTTTAAAGGCAATATAATTTCTTATTTGTTTTCCTTCCAAGTGGTTTTGTAAATGTTTTTGTTCTCTACTTGCTATAATGATGTTGAGTACAGTTATAATTAAGTGCTTCAGTTTCTGCTTTTATGAATTAGTAGCCTTCTTAGTAATACCAGTTTGCAAATAGTGTGAAGTTGGAAACCTTGGTGTACCCACACACTTTCAGTCACATTGTGATAGAATGTCACTTGTATATCTCAAAACATGCTATAAAAGGTTTATCCCATGGCTTGCCTCAGAACACTGATGGAAACTGAGGCACAGGGGAATAAAGTGATTTGGTCCACCAGGACTCTTCAAGCCATGGCAGAGCCGGGAACACCCTCTAAGAGCCCTCCTGTACTTCTCTCTATGCTAGCGTCATTTGCCTGTGCTGCTCAGGGATTTAATGATGTTTGTAACAATTTTGTGCCTTTGTTTCTGCCACTAAACCATATGTTAAATTCAGCTGAAATTTTCCAGTTCTTTGAAGGGCATTGACAGGGCCCTTGTGTGCATCTCCAGGTAGATGTCTGGAGAGGCTGGCACACATTGTGCCAGCATCAACAAAACCCTCGATGGAGCTACTTTCAGCTGCCTTGGCAATTACAATGTATAAGGGAATAATTTTGCTATCACCGCTGTTTTCTTTTGTATCCCTACCTCCAAACAGAGCAATATTTCTCCCCAAACGAAACGGGTTGTCGCTTTCAGAACAGCACATTTGCCTCCTCTGTGGGTAACTTTGCCATTTTTGTCTTGTTGAATACTCTCTGTCGGAGGATGATGAATGATTGCAGAGCAAAGTAAAAAAAGAAGAAAAAAAAAAGGCTGAAATCAAAATGTTTCAGCTTTGTTGAAAAAACACATTCCAATTGAGCCAAAGAGGGGTTTTCAAGGAAGTTTCCTAATGGCAAAATTGTAATTGTGAGCAGAGGGAATTGTAAGCTGCTCCAGGGATTGTGTAAAAATATTTATCTTTGGAAAGGATCTTGCAGGAACCTTTTCCATAAATGACCCCCAACAAAGGTGCACTAACCCCTCCCCTCATTCCTGTGAGGATCAGAACATTTCTCAAGACTTTTGGGATTGGGTTTGGGAGCCTTTGGAGAGAAGCGTGCAGTTCTCACTATGTTCTACCACAAAACATTGTATTTATCCCACTTCAATGTGAAAAGTGTGCCTTTAATTTCCAGTGAACAAAGATTTGGTTTCTCATTCTACCTTGTTTTCACCATATATTTTCCAAACACACTCTTTCTTTTTCATTAATGTTCACCTTTAACCTATTGATTTGCTATAAAAACAAGCCCTTTTGTAAAGGAAAGGTAAAAGGAAATGAGGGAAAACATAAACTCATTGCAAAAGTAAGGGTTTCCCAGAATAAACCCACATATAACACAAATATATGATGTAGATTCTTTTATTAGCACTGTAGAAAAGAAGGCGGGGAAAAATGTGAAAATACATTAGGGATTTTAAAGCCAAGCAAATCAATTAGTCATTACTGACATAAATTTCCCTTTCCTGGGGACGTTCAACCTTCTCATATCCCGTGGATGAACTCTAAAGCACCTGTAGTAGATCTGTTTTCAGTAAAGAGATTTAAACTACTGTAGATGTTTTTCCAACGAAAATACAACGTTGACAGAATAATGCGTGGAAGAAGAGGCTGCTAAGGCAGCTGCTATAAATTGCCAGTATTGTAACCCCTCTTGCAACACGCCCAGCTTCACAGGATGTGCATTTGTTGATGCTCTACATATGGTTTTGAGTAAAAGTAATTCCCCCCCTTTAACATGACGAAAACTAAACATGCCCTGCAATTGAAAAGGGAGGGTTCTCCCCTCCCTGAACATTGGAACAATGATGCTCACTTTGAAAAGCAACATCACATTTTGACAAGTATCTCCATAACATGGACAGATGGCGGCACAGGCATGGGTTAGACGTGAGTGTTCCCAGCTGCCCTGGCAGGTCCTGGCCATGTGCTATGCTTAGGGCTCAGGTGGTGTTCCCAGGATGTCCAGCCTTGCTTTTCCTTCAGTCGAAGGTGGGTCTCTGGTAGTGTTCCCCACCATGGGCACATAGTGCTTTCCGTGGCCCCCCATGTCTGCCAGGGCAGGGGAGCAGCCACCCAGTTATGGGAACTTCTTCCTCCATGCTGGTGTAGTTTGGCTGTTGTTTTCCACTCCTACATCCTTCTCCTCAAATCTTAACCTTGGACACAATAACGTACTTGTAAACCTTTCTCTGTAGACAAAGCTGATGGTGTGCTATTAGGTTGTTGGTTTTTTTTAAACAAAGATTCTAATTTAAGCATTCCCAACCCTATCTCCTGGTAGATGCATCCTAAACCCCTCTCTTCATAGCTGGATTAATTTTCTGACAGATAATTTTCCCTGTCATCTTCACCATGTGGCTGCAGATACAACTGCCAGTGGCTGGTTCGACCCAACTGCTTCTGCTTGGGAAATCACTGCCAAGGGCTTCCTGAGTGTGTTTTGGACCCCTCAGGGGGAATCTGTACATGCTGATCCCAAGGACATGAGTGCTCTGGATTCCTGAGCTCACAAAAATATCCCTGGAGCAGAAATGTAAAACAGGCAGGGGAAAGAATATTATGGCAGACCCTATTTTTTGTGTGCTAAGTGTGCACCATGGGCATGACTGTTGCTGGGAAAGCAAGTGTTAGGAGCATGAGGAAGCAACTGCCATGCTCCCCTTTCCCAACTGTTTCCCTTTGCAGGAGCATTGCTTGTCTCCTTCTCAGCACCAAGGATTGTTTCTACTATGGCTTGTAATCGAGTGACTTTCCCATGTAAAATGCTTTAGCAACTTGCAGCAATAATCAGCACCCACGTCTCTCCAACACCTTTGAGCAGACGCAGCCAAGCCAAACTACT
Organism: Agapornis roseicollis; assembly: GCA_002631895.1. NCBI lineage: Eukaryota > Metazoa > Chordata > Aves > Psittaciformes > Psittacidae > Agapornis > Agapornis roseicollis. The sequence continues at coordinate 291,101 of NDXB01007503.1, read as the reverse complement.
TGTTTGATCCCTTACCCCAGCAGCTCTTGAGCTTCCTCTTACATAACCACATCAGATGGGCTGTGGACGCTCCTACCCTGTCCCTGCTGGTGTTTCCTTTGAGGGCTATAAGTCTGAGCCTCTCAGGATGAGGTGGGAACTGATAATCCATCTTTCTTCAGTGCTAGTGCACAAACAATGAGGCTAGTGCACAAACTGTGAGGGTTCTATGCTGTGCAGTTTGTGGGCGCAGTTCAGAAGCAGCTCCCACAGCAGTGCTTGCTGCATGGGGGAAGCCAAATCCTGGCAGTGGCAGAAAGTGAGCGTCCAGGGTTTTGCAGCGAGCTGTGCCCCAGCACTGCTGGATCAATCTGCAGACCAGCATTATGCACTGCACAGCACTGCTGCACCCCAGGAGAGGAGTGAGAATAAGGGGGATGAACAGACTGCCTCTAGCATCAAGCATTAAGAGGGTTTCACAGCTTTGCAGGGGAATTTGTGTGTTTTGTTTTTTTTTTTTTTTTTTTT
>NDXB01007503.1:272338-286069 GCA_002631895.1 Agapornis roseicollis | reverse complement strand
GGGTGGGGGGGGGGGGGGGGGGGGGGGGGGGGGGGGGGCTGTCTTTTATGTGATCCCATGGGAACTGATCTGGTTTTGAACACAAATGCTGGATCACCTGATTTGCATTTTTCCCCATTTGAGGGACCTGGGCTAGGAGAGGGGGGAGCTGAAACTCTAAACCTCTTTGTGCTTATTTGCTTTATGATCCTGCTGGGTGCAGTGTTTACTCAAATCCAGCAAGCATCTGGATTAGATAATTTGTTGGAAATTAGCGGCGTTTGATGGTTATCGGCCCTTGCATGATTAAAACCCGGCTGTCAGCATCATGTTTGGGTTTCAGGAGAGCAGGGACACTGGCTGCATCAATCCCCATGCTTTGGGCTATGGAGAGGAACAGGGCTCACAGCGCGCAGGGGGCAGCCATTCAAGAGCCCCCTGCACTGATGTGGGGCTTTCAAGGAGAGACAGAGGTACCAAAGCGCTGAGAAAAACCCTTTCAGCCTTCAAGTGACATGGATAAGGAGGGAGGGAGGGAGTGCAGGCTGCTGGGGCTGCCTTTTCCATCTCACAAACTGCTCAGCTGCTTCTCTCAGGTCTGTGCGTTGCTCCTCAGATTTACAACAAAGGTGGGCACAGTGGGAATGCAGAGGAGCCTTGCTCACTTCCTACACTTCACTTTTTAGTTCTCATCTAAAGAAGAATTTGGGCATCCCTTCCCATCCCTGCACCAACATATCCAAGCACAAATAGAGCGTTCACCTTTTTCCTCCTCTTCCCCCACTTCTCCTTCACTTTTGCTCACTTTAATCTAACTGGGATTTTGAAGCTGGATTAAAGGATGACCAGCCCAACCCTTCAGGAGGGGTTTCATCATCGCATATGCACATTTTTGTACCAGGTTGTACTGAGCTATTCAGCAAATCACCCATGGCACAGCAGATGTTTTGCTAGTCACAGTATTAAAGACAGTGCTTCATCCACTCATGGCCAGTGGGGTTCAGTGAGTGAAGTGCTCAAGTGTTTTTGTAGAAGAGGATCAGACACATTTATACCCTGTGCTGGGAGAGAACAGGGGCTGCTCCGGCAGGGAGCATGGGTTCCCTACATGTATGCTCTGCCTGCTCAGATATTCAACAGCAGGAGAAGCCAAGTGGAAGGTTAGGAAATTGTATAATTGCAGTGTCCTTTTCTCAGATGCATCAGGTAGAAAAGAGGAAACTGTGTGCATATTTTGCAGGACAGGGAGAGATGTGCATTTATAAATATATATTCTGTATAATATATAGGCTTTTAAAGTATGCTTCCTCACACAGGCTCTCAAAAATTAGTATTTCCACTGTGTACATATAGATATATTAAGTGTATACTATACAAAAATGTAAGACTGACTCTGCACTATATGCATTTGAAGGAGGGAGTTAGATCTTTCTTAAAGCTGTAAGAGAATGGCTTTGAAAGTATAAAGGTAATACACTATATTACCTTATATAGTAATATATACTATATTACTTTGAAGGTTTTTGGTACACTGTAACAGTAAATAAATAGAGCTGAGATATGGAAGATTATTTTTCTTTTTAATATGGTGTAATGAGGTCTCTTGAGAAAGAACTCAAAATAATGGATGCTCTCTGTGGTTACGTTTTGAAAGCTTGTTTTTTGTATGTAAGGACACAGCTGTGTTCATGTCAGGGATACAGGAATCTCATACAGCCCTCCAAATGCCCTATTATGGTGCTGGCTGCAGCATTTGTTTAGGATTTACCAGTCTCCTCTAAATGCCAGTATTTCAGTCTGGTGGTATATGTTGCCAATAGATAGAATCATCAGGTAAGAAAAGATGTAAAGACTTTTGGAATCTTAGAATCATAGAATAGTTAGGGTTGGAAAGGACTTTAAGATCGTCTAGTTCCAGACCCTCCTTTTTTTTTAAGATAAAAATTATTATGTCTCTCTTTCTGAAGGAAATTTTTGATCAGGATGAATTTTGAGTTCATGCAGCCTCAGTCTGGATTGTGGTAAGATGTCTTTGAAATCCCTATGTGCTGTGCACATCCTACGCAAGAACAGTCAAACACAGCTTTGAGCTATAAACTCAGGCAAGTCAGGTAGAGGCTGAGCAGGTTGAGCTTTGGGGATGGTTTGGAGGCAGGAGGTGAGATAAGATTCCTACCCATCCTCTATGGGACAGAGTTGGGGGCGCTGCTGGCTCCATCGCTTGCTTCCAACAGTGTCTGCTGCTCTCCCTTGCACAAGGAGAGTGACAGGTTATCCAGTTGTCTGTGCATCAGCATAGCAACCCTGCCAAGGATGTGCCAGTGCTGTGATGAAGAAGGCACAGTGGTGAGCCTCCTGGTCCCACGCGGGCTGCCACTGCTGTCCAAGCAGGACTTGAGCATTGCACATTTATTAAAAGAAACCCAAAAGGAAATGTATTATCATCTAAGCGATGACAATGGTTTTTCATCCTCTTGTTTTCAAACTGCTGTTGTGCATTTAAGAGCTATTTCTCAAGTTTTCAGTAGCCAGCTGTGGGATCTCCATAGCCCATGGGCCAAACATTACCGAGGTCTGCCTTATAGATATCCCTGTCTGGGATACCCCTAGGTAGGTCAGTCCTACACCAGTACATCCATACAGATCAGTGCCTTGCCATACTATATTTCTGTCAGAGGAGCTGGGATATGGGGCAGCGCTAGAGCAGACTTTCTATGTGTGTGTTCTCTGCAGGCTTCTGGACTACGGAAATTATCAAGTCATCACCCTCTAAACCTTTCCAATCACTACCCGCCCACAGTTTGATTTCTGGGGCCTTCAGATCTCCGGGCAAGTTTGTTGCCTCTCACTAATGAATACCGCGCGCTGAGTGAAAACTCTATCTGCACATCTTTAAATTAGACCGAGCCACACACATGCACACACAAAAATCATTTCAGCCTACCCCGTGGGTTTGTGCCTTGCTGCATATGCAGAATTCCTTATTGATGTGGGATCCGTGCAGCAGAAGAAACTCCTTAAATGTGTATCAGGAGTAGTAATTTCACCCTGTCCCCTGCAGCATGGGTTCAGATGATATGATCATGAAAAAGGGAATTATTTCCTGCCCCATGGAATTTAATTTTATGAATGGAGCCATGTAACATGGCATAGTAGCTTTAAAAAAAACAAAGCACCAAAAAAGACATGACAGGAGAAACCAAGTTATACACTATTCCACTGTATGGAAAACAAAGCAGACTTATATGTTTTGGCTTCCCTGTTTGCCCTTTCATTGTTCCTTAATGGTAAAACTCTCATGTTATGATTTTCAGAAGCACATAGCACAGAACAGTTTATGATGTTTACTTAGCATATGGGACAATAGATGGAAAAGTGCCATAATTTGTGATGCTGACTGCAAAATAAACCCGTCATCATCCACACAGAGGACGATGTTGTTCCTGTGGATAAACAGCCATGTTTCTGGTTGCCAGGAACACGCCATTGCCTCCTGGGTCTTACTCCTGCCTTGAGCCACTGGTGTTTGAACAAAGATGCCTTTTGACTTTAGTGGGGCAGTGCTGGCACTGCACAAGACCTCTGTCCTTATTTAGATAAAATAAAGATCCCTTAAAGGCTTCCCAGCACTAGGAAAACCCTCATGTGGCTCTTCACAATAGCTGCAGACATGGGAAAGTTGCAGAGTGGCCCCCAACCAACAGCTTACATATAAACATCTTGGGGCAGTTCAGATGTGGAGCCAGGTCCATGCTGTACTCCTTTTCCCAAGTCTTCTAGGCCTTCCTGGACCCCCAGCTATAAGCATGCCCGTGTTTGATTTCCCAGGATAAGAAATCTACTCATCCAGACTTTGATTCATGAATCCATCTTTCGTGCATCAAGGTGGGTTGGAGTCCAAAGTGACCTAACCGCATGGTGCTTTCTCTGCAAGACTTTGGGTAAGGCTGTCTCTAAAGAACAGATTGTGGTTAAACTGAATTGTAAGTGTGTCTGGGGAAGTTTCTCCAGGCAATTTTACATATGCTTGAATCATCAGATGCTGGAAGAGAGTAGGAAGGGACCTTGCGAAGGTATTGATTTGTCCTCCTCAACCAGGACCTAAACAGACCTAATCCATTCCTGTCACATGCACTTCAAACCTCGTCTTACAACTCCCTAATGAAGCAGGTACCATAAACTCCACCAGCAACCTCTTCGAGTGCTCTTCTGTTCTCACCTTGAACAGCTTTCCCTGTAAAGTCTAACAGCATCCACCTTTGCTGCAGGCTAAGGCCAAGACTCTGTGTCTCCTTCCTGTAGGAGGCACACAGGTCTAGAACCTCCCTCTTCTCATTCCTGGGCTTGTGGACTGTTAGGCTGTGTCCTCATTGCATTTTCTAGACTGAGCAAACCCACTGATTTTCGAACATTTCTCATACAGTCTATTTTCTGGATTTCTGACCCATTTTTTGCAGCAATTGCACTTCTCTGTTCAAGCTGCTCCGTGCCTTTCCCAAGGACCTCCCTCAAGTCTGACTGTCCCTGGATTTGATCAGCTCTGATCAAAAGTTGGTTATGGACCATCTTCATGGTTTTGACTTGGACTAGATCCAAAGCAAATAAATGCCATGGTATTTTTTTTTCCTCAGTGGTCCCTTGGGATGTGACAGTTTTAAAGCAGTTGCAGAAGTTAAACACAGTGGAGACCTTCCTGGTAGTGAGCAGCAGGAAGGGTTAGCTCATGTGTCTTGCATAAGATGCCCTGGTTTATTAATATCAGCGTGAAGCTGAGTTTTACTCTTTGACGTGTTGCACTGGCTTTTGATCAGCCAGGAGCAGTGACATGGAGGAGAGGGAGGGACTCCACGAGTGTTGAACTTTGCCCACAGCCTTACTGGAATAGCAGCCCTCCTGGTTTGTTTTGTCACGCATCATCCAGCTCACGAGAAGCAATTTGCAAGACTCCAGACAGACGTTATAAAACCCCATTCATTATGTCCTGTTTGACATGGGCCTGTCAGCGTCCACTCTAGAAGTGGTTTTTAGGTAGTTATAGCAGGTTATCAGCCAAACTGCTTGCACGCACATGGTTGATAAGGACCAGACAACATACATTTATCCAGTCTCATGTCAAATCAGTCTAGATTTTTCTCCTGACACGATAATAAGTTCTTGTGGGCAGGGAAGCTACAGTTGGGGTCTTTTATCTTGACGTTATCATCAGCCCATGTGATGTTCCCACAGACATAACAGTTCATTCAATACTAGTTAGGCTGTACTGTTTCGCCGAGTGTGGAGAGAAGAGCAGCTAAACTCACTGCATTATAAAAGCTATTCTGAGAAAAACAGATGTTGTTTGCCTTTTCCAGGTTATTTTGTTATTATTATTATTCAAAGAGCCTGTCTCCTGAGGGTAGGAACTTTCTGCTTGCACTTCAGGGGGAAAAAAAGAAACAGAAAAAAAAAGGATAACACCACCTCTAATAAAATAAGCAGGAAAGTTTCCTCTAAGAGCATGTCATTATGTCAACTCTGTTCGGCGGAGATGCATTGCATTCGGTAAATATATATTTGGGAGCTACTTTGTGATCATTGATATTTGACATTGTTCTTACATCTCTCCCTATTAGCATGTTTCTGTTTGGAGTGTACTTGACCTCTTTCAGAAATATTCCTCATCTTTTCCCATTATTTACTGAGCAGCAATAACCCTGGAAAGAACTACTGCATTTTGCAGGCTGCAAAGTTTCACGGAAACAAGAGGCCTCTCTTGTGTCGCTTAAGTAGCTCATCTGTGAAGGTAAATATATTCCTGGATTTAATTAGGAGTTGTTGTATTAATATTTATGCAGATAAAGCTCGGTGGGGAGAGAGGAGAAAGAAGAAGGAGCAATGGCACAGTTCATTTATAAGTTCTTCCACAATACAGTTTTCAGACACCTTTTCATCTCCTAAATGTTAAGCTGGAACATATTGTCGATTCTCAAATTCTCATACGTTTAAGTATGCACCAACCCTTGAAACCCGGAGACAGTTCAGGGTTTTCTGATCTTGCATTTTTGAGTGCAGAAGAGATAGCAGGAACCTCCTGGCTTGGACCTGACCTGTTTTATTGCTCTGACCTTGTACTCCTCAGTACAAAACTTGGCTAGGAAAGGTTTGGGCAGTACATAAAACAAGGGCACTCAGCATCCATCCTTCATGAGTGGTGTCATGATGAGGTTAAATATGAGCATAAAGAGTTCAAAGGTGGCATCTCCCATATTCATATAATACGTGATGGAGAGTCCTGGCACATCAGAAGTTAGAGATCACTTGAGAACATAAAGCTGTGTTAAAGGCAACAGGCAAAATGTGCTTTCTCTTGCTCAAAGAGCAGCTCACCTCTTTGTACTCCCTTTTGTACCGAGGCTGCACCTGGCCCTCTTTGATTTTAATTATCAGGTACACTGCTCAGGGAGCTCAGGGCTGACCGTGTTAGAAAGCATCCCCTTCTCTTCAGGCACAGCTTCAGCATTCTGTTCTGCTCTCACAGGGTAATTGGATGCTAATATATCAGCTCTCTGGTTCATCATATTTAAAATGCTTCTAGTGACTGGGAAAAAAAATAAAATACACTGTCTCTTTATTCTCTTTCTTTGGTTTGTTGCATGCTTTTCTTCCATTCTTTCTCTTAAGACCAGTGCCTTGTTGCATTCATTCTGCAGATCAGCTTTTGCTACTGTACAATTCAGTTACTTTGTTGGAATGAAAAATGAGATAGATGCTTCAGCCCTAGCCCTTTGTTTCTGCTTTATGTTCCTCTGGGGAAATTTCTTGCATTCAGCACGGTGCCACAAGTCTTCCCCACTCCAAGGTCCTACATGGCAGATGTACAAAGCTGGAGATAACCACCAGCTCTGCACAAGCCTGAAAGCAGTCCCATGCCCCATGTCTGCCAAGTGACATGGGATGTCCTTCCATCACATGGCAGGACACAGGGTATGTTGCACAATCAATACAATAGACAGTAATCTCATCCTACCGCTCTGCAGAATCTGATGTCACTAGCATTACCTGCCTCAGGCAGTGGCTGTAGCTGGGGAGAAATGAAGTTATTTCTATCCTTAAGGATAAACCAAGCTAGGATGATCCAGATCTCAGAGGGGGCAGCCTTGACTCCATGGGAATGGAAGAATCTAGCCATAAATAGTGTGCACCACAAAGACATGTAGGGAAAAAAAACCCACTTAGCAACAACAGCAACAGTTGCCACTGCAATTATTCTAGCAAATGACAGTAATTTGTGCTGACCACACTGTGGTCTGCCTGTACCTTGCCAACTTGTTCCTGCTCCAGCCATTAATATCAGTTTATTTTGCACAAAAAAAATAGTTCTCATTTAAATCTCCCTGCATACTTTGTGAGTCCTTAATGAAGTCTCATGATATCTATGACCCAAAAAGAGCACTGTGAGCTACTTTTTCTTGAGCAAGAAGCATAATCTGCTGGCTGTCAGAGGAACTCATTTATCACTTCTTGTCCCTCTTATTTGTGCCCCCTTTCTTTAGAATAATAACAGCTTGGCTTGAGGAAAGGGCATGAAATGTGGTTGTGTTTAAAATTTGTTTATTTTCATTGTTTTTCTTTAGCTTTGTTCTTGGAGCTTGTACAATAAAGGCAAATAATTTAAAGGACACAGAGGGCCAAAGTTTGGTTTTATACAGAGTGTGGGAGGCTGACAGAAAAGCTATAGCCAAGTGAAGAGACCTCATCCAGGGAGGCCGAGGTGAACTGAAGTATTTAAAGACTCTGGAGGACTTGGAGTTGGAATAACTTCCATCTTCCCTCTCAGCTTGTAACTCACACCCTGCTCACACCCAGGCTGAACTCACACCCGGCTACTGCCGGGGAAGTTACACCTCTTAAGTCATCGACTGCAAAACTGGCTCAAGCAGCCAAAACTGAGCTCAAGTTGGGCAAATTCACCTGCCAGAAAGCAACAAGGAAGAGGCACTAAGCCGGTATGAATCACTGCTAATCACTCTCTCCAGCTAATTGACACATTCCTAAAATTCCTCTCGAGGTTCTTGGCAGTCTGAGCTCCACGGCTTTCTTCAGCCGTCAGCAAAAGGAAAGGCACATAGCTGTGCCAGAAAGTCTTATTTTAATGTAAATAAACAGACAACACTGCTGCATGTGAGGGCTCCAAGAGCTGCATGACAGTAGCCGTATCCTGGGCTGCATCAAAAGGAGCGTGACCAGCAGGTGAGGGAGGTGATCCTGCCCCTCTACTCTGCTCTCGGGAGACCTCACCTGGAGTATTGTGGAGCTGTTGGAACAAGTCCAGAGGAGGGCCAAGAGGATATCAGGGGATTGGAGCATCTCCCATATGAAGACAGGCTGGGAAAGTTGGGGCTGTTCAGCCTGGAGAAGAGAAGGCTGTGTGGAGACCTCATAGCAGCCTTCCAGAATCTGAAGGGGGGCCTATAGGGATGCTGGGGAGGGACTCTTCATTAGGGACTATAGTGACAGCACAAGGGGTAATGGGTTAAAACTTAAACAGGAGAGGTTTAGATTGGATATAAGGAAGAAATTCTTTCCTGTTAGGGTGGTGAGGCACTGGAATGGGTTGCCCAGGGAGGTTGTGAGTGCTCCATTCCTGGCAGTGTTCAAGGCCAGGTTGGACGAAGCCTTGGGTGCCATGGTTTAGTGTGAGGTGTCCCTGCTTCTGACAGGGGGGTTGGAACTGGGTGGTCTTAAGGTCCTTTCCAACCCTAACTATTCTATGATTCTATGACTGCTGTAGAGCTAGAACAGACCATGTCTTCTGGGAAAGGAATCAACTTTCTCCCATGGTTCCCAGCCCACAGTGTGAAGATCACAGATTCTACCTTCAAATGCCATCTGAGAGAGGCTGTTCCATCCTCAGGAGGCTTGAAATCATGGTCTTTCCAACCTGCAAGTTCAAAATGTATCAGAAATTGCTTGATTAGTGTCAGTTTGATTTCCTCTATAGTCAGTGAAGGGGGAAACAAATTGACTTTGAAGACAATGACTTCAGCACTCATTCATATTGCAGAGTCCCACTTTGGTGTCATGTCTCCTCTGCAGCACTTAAAATACTGTTTCCTGTAAGGCAGCCCACTGAGCAGTGGGTCACAAAATGAGCATGCAGACAATGGTGATATTAGAATTGTACCTGTAATCCTGTATTGTTTTCTGCCTTGGGGTCTTAGATGTTGCTTCTAGGAGGGATGTTTCTCTGGGAAGCAGACTGAGACCCGTTTTTGTCTTTAGATGGTAATTAAAAGCCTGTTTCCTGTGGCCAGGCAGGGGATCTGTCCTTGCTATTAAAGCACATGGAGAGAACAGGATGGAAGCGAGCCTCCATACTCTGTTTTTATGTGGTATGTGGGTAGTGACTGTGTTTGCCAGTGATGGGGAAGGCTGACGTTCAGTCCCTGATGTTGTTGATGTGTGCCTGAAGGGACTGTTCTAACCACTAATCGGGGGCAGCTTGGAGGCACACACCAAAACAACTGAACCTGCGGTAGCTTTGGAGGAATGCCTGCATCTCTCTCCTCCTGCTGCCCTCTGGCATGGATTTTGGAGCTGCAAGTTGCATCTTCATTTTTGTGTTGACAATGACTTGTTTGCTTCCAGTATTTGCTCTAATTGTTTTCCGAACGCCTCTTTTTGAACTTGGGTTAGGGAGCTCCACAGTTGGAGCTTCTGAAAACGCACCTTGTGAAAAGCTTCTCTCGTTTGTGTTAAATCTGCTATGTCATGGATTTTTTGGTTAGTCCCTAATTCTTGTAAACTGTGAAAACATTCAGTGTTCCCTGTCCACCTTCCCTGTGAGCTCTGAGGATGTGTACTAGTGTAAGCACACAGACAAAAATAATTGCTACTAACAGCTGTAAACTGGTATTCCTCCTCCTCTTCCATCGCAGATGGTTCCCACAAACATATGTGTAGATTGATCGTTTTCTGCCTTCACTGGCATATTTCTTTACAAATTCATATCAGTTATTTTATGAAGATAAATAAATTAGGAGAGATGGGAGAGCAAGCTTTTAAGAAACCTCTGGTTTTAAGTTCTACTTACATTTACGATATGGGAATCAAACTATTTGTAACTCATAATGCAAGCTGAAAAACTGGGTTACATCAGCTGTCCTCCTTCTAAAGCAATGGACATATTAAGGTGGATATATTCCTTCAGTTTTTCCAACAAGGTATTTCTCTCCATGAAACAATTGTTCTGACTGCACTTCAGCTGAACGAGTTCCGTAATGCGCCTGTTAAAAAGTGCTGAGCTCAGCACAGGACGCTGCAGAGTTGCTTGGTTTGTTTTTGTCTCATTTCAGTTTAGACATATGGCTAATCATGCTTGAAAACCATGTAATCTTATCCAGGGCAAAATTCCTATCATTAGGTAGGGAGAGTTCAAGTGTTTCCCTCTTATTTTAAAATAATGCTAAACTGGGATTATGCTGTATTATGTTTCTTTTGGACCTTAAATGTCCGTGTGCATTCATATCAGCCGTCTGGCTGTCACATCCGTACTTACTGCCTCAGTGAGTAACCGTGAAGGAAAACCAGCATATTAGCTCCTGGAACAAATGAGGTCTTTTCTTTATAAGAAGATAGCTGAGACATAACTTAATATAACTGCTCCTTGTTCTTCCTAATGGAAAGCTAAGTGACATGACAGATGTCATGTCAGGGGACAGATAAATGAGTATTAATGATCTCCCAGGTTGCTGGAGTTTTAGAGTATAAAAACACATCCCGCCCTCTTCAGACAACTCTCATCGTAGAGTTTTGAGTAAAGAGATAAAGTCTTTAAGGAGTACGTAAGGGTGATTTTTTACTTAGACGTAAAAGTAGCTCGTTTACCACAATAATAAACACATGGCCATCTGTGCCTGCTACATCCATATTGTACATCTTTGCAACTGAAATATATGCACAGAACTATATAACATGGATATCTAAGAGCATAGATTTATTTTGCCAGACATGCAGAACTGTATATGATGTGCACACATATTTTTTGTGTTCAGCACACATATTTTTTGTGTTTTTGTGTTATGTGTCCATAAACTCACACATCTCTGCAAGTACTTGTAGGTAAAGTTGTGTAATTGTCTGCATCAAGGTCTCATTTTGATCTAATCCTCTGTGGAGAGAATTACTTGCATGTATCTTTGTGGTGCATATCTATTTATACACAGTGTGGCACATGACGTGTATGGCAGATTGGTGTGCTGTACTTTGCCCGTTTTACCTATGTTTGCTTTACCTATGTGTGCCAGGAGTGGTACGGCAGGTACAGGAATATCTGTATAATATACATATCGGTGCATTATGAACAGCTCATTGAGTTTAGCACAGTACTCTTTCTGCTGCTTTTGTGCAGTTCATTATGGAAGCATACTTGAGTCTGCTCACTTGCTTATCCCAAAGGCCAACTTTTGATCTTCTCTTGGGAACCTGTCGCACTGCCTTGGTTTCTAGGTACCACAGCCAATGTGTTTACCAACTCTTTTTCTCTTTCTCGCCCTTTCTATTGTGCGTCCCCTTTTCTCTGCCACACAAAAGCTCTGTGCTGTGCTTGTGTGTGGTCCCCAAGAGATGCGGGCCCGGCGAGGAGCCGGTTTTCGGTGAGGCACTGGGCTGGAGGATCTGTGAACCCGTGCAATTAGCAGTTTAGATCCGGGACCCCACGTGTGGGAGTGGGGCCCGCGGTTGTACCGGAGCGATGGGGACAGCCGCCCTCCGGGCAAGTGCACCGACCCCTGGCAGAAGGGTCACACCGAGCCACAGACAGCCCCCGAGCTCAGGAAAAACCCAGAGATCAGAGCTGCAATCTGTATGGGGGTGTCCTCCTCCCCCTCCCAGCCACCCCATGCACAACACATGGATTCAGAAAGGGATCATTTGGAAAGCATTTGCAAACATATGGGTCGTTTTTAAGTCAAGACTTTTTTAATTCACTGTGTTTCCTAAGGTTTTTTGGGAGGGAGGAGTTTGATGGAAGTTTTGGGGTGCAGGTTCTCCCTGCAAAAAGCCTGTCTGGGAAGGGAAAAAACCAGGAGGGCTGAGTGGTGGAATAAAGAGCTCAGCAAAGCTACCCCAAAGCAGCTTGTTCCCAACTCATGTCCCTTGCACAGAGATTAAAAGAACAAACACTCCGCTCTTCTTAATGATGGCATTACCAAGTATAATTAATTAGAAGGATAGCAAAAGGAATCAGATCCCTGATGCTAATTACCTTCCTAAAAGGATAATATGCTCTTATGTTACCAGACTAGATCTGACCGAAATATGTCTATTGTTTCTGCCACTACTAATAATCAAGTGGTAAAATAAAATACCCACGGGACGTATGTGCCTGGGTTTATGTATATGTATGTATGCATACATAACCTTGAATATAAAGAAACACTCACTATATATAAGCATGGTGTGTACAAATGCACATTCTTATCACTTCATGTTGATGTATTTGTAGTCAGAGTGGGGCTTTAGACGTGTTTGTTGACAGACAGCCGGGCAGAAAGACAAATATTTATGACACCACTTCTCTGCAGTGCTACTGCCAAAGGAGGGGAGCTATAAACAAAAGCTCCCCCAACCTTTGCCACCCTTGGCCTGTGCACTTGGGTCTGGCTTAGGAGCAGGGCTGTGTTTTCTTTTTCTTAGGTGGAGATATGATGGCCCATTAGGGTGGATAGTGAAGAACTAATGACTGGATGGCACCGGTTTGCAGAGGAATTTTAGCTGCAGAAAATGATCCATGTGCTTCAGCCAAAGATTTGTCTCAGCAGGCAGGACATATTTGGCATAGCCTGCTCTGATTACTGCATAAGATTGCTAAATAAATGGTGGGTTAGCAGCTAAAACACACAGGCTTTGGGTATTCAGTAGGAAACCTGTTTTGCAGAGTTCTTATTATTGTCACTTTAAGAAGCTGGAAGGGATGTTTAATGGAGCTTGAGTTAAAATCCTGGCTCTTAAATGACTTTAGATACACATACAGTGCAGGTAGCTATGGTTGTTACTGCAAGCGTGTCTACCTGTTTATCTACATCCTCCACCCACCTTCTTGTGTAGTATGAGCACATAGGTGTGCTGGACCTGTGGATGTGCATATCCACATGTGGCACATGCATCTGTGCACACTTTTATGCTTATATGTGTGTATAATACCTGTGTGCATAGACACTTTTTAGTCTGGAAGCATATTTGCATACAAGCTGCACATTTGTGTGCATATATATGTGTATAGGTGCATATATATATATATCTCCCTAGGCATTGCCAGCAGGGAAAAAAACCCCCACATATGTAAATCTCTATGTGTGTATGCATGAGCATCGACTTGACATGTTATTTTTAGTTGTTTCCCATCCATCCAGGCAGCTCCCCAAAATATCACTCTTTCTCCCCATTCCTGCATCCCGATCCTGCCAGACTGTGAATTTTCTTTAGGACTCGAGGCCTTTGCCCAGTGCTCCTCGGTGAGCAGAAAGCAGTAAGTGCGATTTAATGTATTATTTATGAGTGGTGGGAAAGTCTAAGGGAGTTTTAATCTCTGCTTCTCCACTTCCTTCCCAGCTGAAAACCATTTCACCTCCCTTCCCAGATAGTCAGCTCCAGCGCGCTCCCCCACCCCACTCCCATCTGCGCCTTATTTGTACAAATGTTCCCGTGTCTTTAGAAATCATCTTCAAGAAAAAAAAAAAAAAAAAAAAAAAAAAAAAAAAAAAAAAAAAAAAA
>NDXB01007503.1:180726-272241 GCA_002631895.1 Agapornis roseicollis | reverse complement strand
ATTAAAAAAAAAAAAAAAAAGAAAGAAAGAAAAGAACCCCCTTGGCCAAACCCATATTGAACTTAAACATTTGTGAAGATTGTGTTTCCCTCAATATGGAAGCGAGAGGGGGCTCTGGGAGGGACTCTCATGGAGAAATGTCTCATTCAGTCCGCTGAGCCCCCTCCTTGAAGTTTCTTTTCAAGGCTGTTGGAAAGTTGGGCAAACTGAAAAGCAAAACAATAATTAGAGATAATTGCTTGTGTCCAAACACAGGCATCAAAGCCTCGGGGGTCTCATTTGTGATGGGCCTTGGTGTGTGATCCACGAGAAAAAAAAAGAAAAAGGTGACCCTTATTTTATTTATTGAGTGGGGGAACAGAGAGAAAGTGCCAGATGGAAGGACCTCAGAGCAGTCTCCAACGGCTCAGCCCTGCCTGCTTGGGCGAACAGGCACTGAGGCCAGGATAAAAGGGATAGAAAGCAGGGTCAGGAGAGGTTGCATAATTACCAGGGTGGAGGTAAAAGGGGTGAGGGGGGAGACAAGGGTCTCTCTGGCCCCACCATGGGGATCTGTGCAGCTCCCCCAGCTCTGTGTAGCTGGTGATGTCTCTGGTACCAAGGATAGGTACCAAGGATGTCACATTAGGGATGGTACAGGAGTCCTGATTTGCAGGGGGCTGAGTAGCTCCCTTCCCATTCCTCCTAGCGTGGATCCAAGTGGATGCAGACACAAGAGGCTCTGCCCCAAATTCCTCCCTGATGGGATGCACTGCCAGTGTGAACACATGTGGCAAACCTCTTGTACTCACAGCACAGGCAGCATTGAATCCCTGGTGTTTTTACTGCAAACATGTCAGTGAAATAAATAAGGGGGAAAGGTTGTAAAAGGCAGTGGCAGTATAAAATAATTCATCAAAACCAGTGAAATATTCTCATCCCCTAGGTCTTACTTGTGAAGATGCATTGCAGTGGCAGCAGATGATGAAGGAGGGGATCTGGGTGAGGATGAGGGTGTCAAATTAAGGGGGATCGGGCCCCTTTTGAAGAAAAGCAGCAGATAAGAGCAAACAAGTAGGGGACATCCCTGTAGAAGGATTATGGGTCCAGGGGTTCTCCAGGGAACCCTTCTCTCTTCAGTTTTCAAAGGCACTGGTTCAAACGGTAAGACGTCTCCAAGGTTTCTCCTCGCCCCGCCTGTCCCTTGGTAATGGGCTTGTAATGATCTAAACGATTTGCTGATTAGGGACAATAAATCTGCCTCTAGTGCGGGGTGTCCCTCACCGAGGTCGCAGAGGGAGGGCTGGAGCCAGGGGGACTTGCCTGAGCAGGAGGGTGACAGCGGTTGATGATTCGGGCTGCTGGGAATTTGGCTGCAGAGATGGAGATATTAATCTCAGCATCTGTCCCCCATCTTTCCAAGGGGCCAATAACGGGGCTCAGATGTAGCAGCAGAGGCGATGATGGCTGGGGAGGGATTCCCGGTTTATTTTTGGGTGGAGAGGGGAAAATGCACTGGACAGCTTTGCTCGGCAGGGACAGGTTCTAAAGAAAAAGGAGGGAAAAAAGGAAAGAATCCAGCATCCAGCCCCGTCGTTCCCCCCATCCCCGATCCGGCCGCACGGTCCCGCTGCACCCCCTGCTCCCCGCCGGGGGAAATGCACCGGGCAGCTCTCGGGGGACCGACCAAGACCGCGCTGCTCCCGGATGCGGAAAGTAGATAAGAATACCATTTCTGTAATAGGGGAACCAGACACC
Organism: Agapornis roseicollis; assembly: GCA_002631895.1. Lineage (NCBI taxonomy): Eukaryota > Metazoa > Chordata > Aves > Psittaciformes > Psittacidae > Agapornis > Agapornis roseicollis. The sequence goes on along the minus strand of NDXB01007503.1, from coordinate 270,504 downwards.
TCAATGCTTTAGCCCAAAGAGCCGGATCCCGCAGGACCTACTCAAGCGCAACGCCCGGTTCATGAGCGCGATGTTAGGATGCAGTCGGTGGGGTTTGCAAGGAAGCAGAAGGAAAGGGTTGGTGGGCCTGTGTCCGTCCGTCCGCCCGTCCGCCCGCCCGCCTCCCCGGTGCAGGTGCATGAGAGAAGACTGCTCCTGCCACGGCCCCTCAGTTTGGACACACCAAACGCAATGTCTCCCGGCCGTGCGCTAAGGCGCCGGCACCGCCTGGCGCTTCTTATTAGCAAATGAAGATGTTGATCATAAGCGAGCAACAAACCTCCAAGGCAGGCGGGCTCCCCCCGGGGCGCCTCGGAGCCGGGCTGCGGGCAGAGCGCTGCATCCTGCCTGCCGCCCGTGGCTCCAGCCACCACCCCCGGACGCACCGTTACAGCTCTCTGTTTTCTTCTTATCTCTGTTTTTCTCCCCCTTCCCGTAGCGTTGCTATGGTTGACTGGAAATCGCCTCATCCCTGAGCCCCTCAGTGCGCCGACCCTTTCCCCCACACATCCCCTAACTGCGGTTCTCGCGCGTCATCATCTTCCCCTCCCGTTTAAACACTTCTCAGTCTTCCTCCATCCATCATTCAGCAGCCCCCCAGCACACCTTTAGTATTTATTCTATTCTCCCTCCACCGATCCCTCCTCTCTGGCTCCTGCCCTCGCTGGGCTGGAGCCTGGAAGGTTTTTCATACAATCCCATCGGCTGATGCAAAATCGTTTTCCAAAAACGTCATAAAACGTTTGTCCCCGAATCAAACGTTAATCAGCTTCCCCCCTCACTTCCGATTGATCTTTTCTGCAAACAGTGGCTTTGGACCGGGTTTGCTCTGTCAGGAATCTTGGCGTCTGGTTGGCTAGGATTTATATCTTATGCTTTAATTTTATATTAGTTCCCTGCAGAAATTTGTTTGCAGACATACACGCTTCCTCCTCCCGAGATCAAGCGTGTTGCAAACGCATCGTTCCGCAGTTCCGCAGCCATCATTCCCTGCCCAGGACAATTGCCCCAGGGGCTGATAGGGACCGCAGAGGTCCCGGGACCCTCCTGCCTGTCCCCATCCCGATGTCGGCGGGCTGCTCAGCCGGCGGGACCGGCTCGGCTGCCCCGGGGTTTCTCAATGACATGTCTACGGGTGAGCCAAGCCAGGCTCCGAAACAAAATCAGCGTGTTTATGTCCCTAGGGGTGGGTTTGCTTTGATAGATGTCTGACCGGGGCTTCTGCCTCCTACTTGGTCTTGTTCGTTCCCCGAGAATTTACAAGTTCAATGCGCGCACACACACAATTATACCTGTGTATATACATATATATATGTATATGACACATGACAAATCTATAATTCAGTACACATTTGTGAGCCCTGCGATGAAATATGCCTCATGTGTACGAGGCACATTATACACACATCACTTGTCATTCGAAATTGTTGTATATACAGTTCCACGTACTAGAGAAAATACTGCGAAGTAAACTTAATTTAAGTATAACCTTCAACTGATGTTAGTACATGTATTTTGGTGAGTTATGTTCCCAAATGAGAATTAGATTTATAAATGATAAAGCGGCATATTCGTATCATGCAATTACACATGTCTTAGGCTTACAGCACAGGTGACTATATATACACGGTATTTGCAGGAAGACTTTATCAAACACACTGACGTTTACACGTGGATATAGAACTTGACTCTCTCTATATATATGGGTATATTTTTTACCACTAAACGACCTTTGAGCGGTACATAACTACCGAAACGACCATTCAGATACAGATGAGCACACATCCTTAAATGACCCGTACGCGGAAGTGCCTGAACACGCCTGGAGCCCAGGGCCACGCACTGTAGGCAGCCAAGGGAGGGGCGAAGGCAGACGGGACACCGGTCCCCGACTCCCCCACACCCGTTCCCCTCTGATTCCCGACCTCCCCGCACCGAAACGAGCTGCTTCTTCCTTCGCCTCCTCTTCCTCCTCCTCCTGCCGCTTCCCGTCCGCCGGGGAAGGGTGGGCTCCCGGGGCTCTGGGTTCCCGGTGCCCCGATCCTCCATCCCATTCCCTCCTTTCAGCGGTGATAGTGGGGAGGTGCCGTCCGTCCCCCGTTAGTGCGACAGGGACCCCGGTTTGTGCGCACCCGTCCCTGTGCTACCCCCGCAGAGGAACGCTGGGCCGGAGGAAGGAAGGATGAGGGGAAAGCGAGCGAAGCAAAGCTCCTAGGCTAAATACAGCCAGCGATGCGTGTTAAGCAAACGTTATTCTAGGGAAAGGGGTCAGCTCCAAACCCAGAGGCACCGGCTCGCCATAAGTCTTGCGGTCAGAAACGCGAAAGCACGGGAGGGCTCTGGGCTTGCTGCAGTTGCTGCTTGGTCCCTTGATCCTTGTGAAAATCACAAAGTCGTAAAAAATTCCATCCCCTCTCCTTTTTTCCTTCCTTAAGGACTTAAACGTGATTTACACCTCATTCAGGTGCTGTAGTGGCAATCAGAGGGGCAGAAAGTTCCCTCTAAGCTGCCATCCGGGTTGGCTGATGGTGGTTTTCTTGGCTAACAAAGCTGTTTGGAGGGGGGTAGGCAAAACAGTTTTTCTGCTGCTAAAGGCACTTCAAGCCGAGGCCAGAGAAGGCAGGCTCTGCTGCAGGGGATGGGGGGCAAAACCTGTCCAAGTGAGGATACACAAACACTTTGGTAGTGCCTGCCCACCTTATGTCTCTCCACTCTGATCTCCGACTCATAACCCTCCATCTCTGACTGAGATACTGGAGCAGAGAAGAGGTGAAAGCCACAACCCAGTTATTGCTTATATATCAAACTGCACAATATATAATATAATGTAGAATAACGTATCACATTATTTGTTGTGTATATATATATAAGAAACACTACACAGCATAAGCCATGTACTGTATAATATTGAATATTGAATAATATTCAATAAAATAATATTGAATATTGAATACTGTATAATATTGAATTTGCAATAATGGGAAGCATGGAGTAACACGTAGCATATTAAAAGATGCTATGTCTTGTACGTGTCTTGTATGTAAAGCTCATATTACAAGCTATTAGTTAGGTTGTTTGGTGATCTTAAGACCATTCATAGTCAATTAACCCTTGGGACTAAATTATCCCACACTACTGCTGCTTCAGATCGATATCTACATAATCTTTCAGCCCTAATACATCAGCTGTTTCTGGGGCTGAGGCATGCAAAAATCCTGTGTCTTGTCCCTAATTCATATATATGTTTGTGTGTGTGTAGTCACAATATATAGCGACTATTTCTTTGCAAAGCTGTATTGTGTGTATGTAGTCACTGTGTATGTATATGGATATAATTTCTTTGTAAAACTGCAAAATTTGGAGGTTGACAAGGTCTTTTTGTTAGAAATGAGCATGATTTTGTCATATACTCAAAGCTTCCCAACCTTAAAGCCCAAGCAGGAAAAGGAAATTGTTGTGGAGATGAGCTACAGCAAGCCTGAGGAAGTCTGCCTTGCTGGTTGCACTTCTGGGTTGTGATGCCCATGCTAGGACTGAGCAAAAAGCTGCAGGCTTCATTTTCCAGCTTCTTTAGTGACCTAGCCCACATGGGGAAGAAAGCTGTGGGAGCTAAGCCAGCGAAGAGAAGAGCTAATGTGTCTTTTGATATGTTGCTAAAGCAACTGTGATCTAAAGCCAGGGATGCACATTATAATTGTCCTTAGGAGTTCAGTTTTCTCTGTTGTAGCTGTTAAGGGCTATAGGAAGAAAAAGTCTTTTAACTATCATAATGGGGTGCTGCTTTAGAGAACTATTTTCTTTCCATCGCTGCTAGTGTTTCTTATGTGATTTCTGAACAGGTATTTAAACCTAGCATTTCCAATAGGAATAATACAAGTGCATGTGAGCCTGCATGTTCGTGTTTGTCAGTCACAGACACCCACATGGATCCCACAGCCATCAACAGGAAACACGTGTACACCCACAGAAAACCAGTCTGCATTTTGGGGAGGATATCTGTGTGTGAGAGTAATACAGGAAAATAGAACAGGGAAAGACACAGACACACTAACTGGTCACAGCTATGAAACAAGTACTTTAGGAAGACAGCAAGGGGGATCTTTCTCAAAGGCTAATCTATGCAAATTGACAGAAACCCCTGGTTAATGTTAATGGAGTATCAAGCTGTAAAAACACATGTGGAGTGGAGTTTATTCTCTGCATTAGTTACAGGGTATAATATTTCGATTTCAAACTCCATAATTACTTGGTCACTAAAGAGCTCTGTTTATTGCTTGGCCATGGCTCCAAGGTTACGTCACAATCTCTGATGCTGGAAGATTATTGTTCTCTTCTGATCACTGCTAATACTGCATAGTTGTTTTTTTTTTCTTTAAAAGCATGAATTATTTAATAGTCTTTTATTTTCTGCCTTCTCTAAATTTAAAACCAGATTTCCAGCTTTGGTGGTTAGTTTGTACTGAAAATGACTCATCCTCATCAGAGCAGGCCTATTAATTTACTTAGATTGTTGTTTTTGAAAGGAAAGAAAAGAAGTTTCTCTAAAGTGCCATCAAGTGTGTTTCTTTCCCCCTCCCTAGTGAAATAAGACACATTTTTTTTGCCTGTGATCTTTGTGCAAAATAATCAGAAACAAACTGACGGGGGGAGAGGGGAGGAAACCAAAGAGTTGTTCCAACCTTTGACTTTGACTTGTCTGTCTTACAAAGCAGGTTTGTGACGGGGGTTGTGCAGCACCTTGCCTGCAGGTTTACAAACTTTCTGGGTTATTTTCTGCCATGGAGTGTTTCTCCTAGAGGCTACAGTTCAGATAAATTCTGTAAACTGTTCTGTGCTTCTTTATCTCATTGACTTAACAGCAATGGATTTATGATAAAAACACTTGTTGGATCACCACCTTCCAGTCATTCAAGCCCTTAAAGAGTAGGATCAGGAATCCTGGTTTATCCTCCAATCTTTTACCATCTAAGTACCTGGAGATGTCCTCTTTGCTAAGGGCAAGTCATAGCCTGTGCTCTACAGTGATTTCTATCTGCTTCTGGGTTCTAGCACTGTGTAGTGAGGAAACTGCTGCTTTGACCTTAAGCTTGCTAGAGGAAAATGTATATAATTAGTTTGTACTAACTACCTCTTATTTGTGCCCACTGTTTCTGAGGAGGAAAACACCTTTGGCCATAGCAGGCAGAATTAAAGAACATTTACTTGCATTAAGGCTGAAGCAGTAGGGCTCAGCTCTTTCTGGAGAGGCTTGAGGTTTTGCTCTATGAGGGTGGGGAATCTCTGTGAAGGCAAGATGACTTAGTGGCCACATTAAAATTACATCATTAATATCTCAGCATGATGTAGTCTCATATAAGATTGAAAGATTGCTTTAACCATGTAACCATCAGATGTCATGCTGCAGGTTAGTGATGTTGTTAAAATACACAGACTTGACATGATTCAGTCCCCTCTGGCATTGACTTACTGCTCATCAGGTCAGATAAGGCACATTGGATAGGGCTGGAGTCTACCTTGGCACCAGAAGAAGAGTCCCCATGTCATGGCTCTATCTAACAATGTTGAGCATTGCTAGGGGCCAGTCAATATCACAAAAATATCTCCAGGAGCTAAGTCTTGCTCAGGGGTTGTGGCACTTTCTCTGGCTGGAGTTTGGCTCCCGTCTCCCTCCAGCTCTAGGAGCACTGTCATTGAGCTCCATCTGGCATTGAAGTGCCACCAGCCAGTCTCTTAAGCAGTTGCTAATCCCAGGGAAATGCCCTGCATCTCCACCCTGGCTGTTCAGCCCCAGTCTCTGTAGGTTTATTTGCTAAATCACAGCTAAACAGTGCAGCTGGATAAAGCAGCAGTGCAGATGGATAAAGCAGCAGCTACTCACCCAGCTGGTAGCTGAACAGAGCCATGGGGAAGCCAATAATATGCCAGTGAGATCTGGACTTCTGGGCTTTGTTGCTCATTTCTCAGGAAGTGGGTTTTATTTCTGCACCTGGAACGTGGCTTCCCTCAACCTTTTCTTCCTTCACTGGTACTGCCACTAGTGAAAGCGCAGTTGGCAAATGCATCTGCTTGGTCCTGGCAGCTCCATGTTCTGCTTTGGAGTAAGTACACCTTTGTAATGTACTGCGAAGGGTGTCTGTGCACCCTGGACTGGGATGTCATTGGTTTAAAACCTTTCCAGGTTTCCAGCAGAGGCATGACAAAGCAACTCACTAACTTAGTGAAAGTATGGGATTAGTTCCCAAGAATCTTTAGGGTCCTTCATTGCCCTGTGGCTTCTAGGAGGGATTTGAACCAACGACTGAAATTAGAAAGCCGCCTGGAGTGAGTTGGTTTCACTCCCATCCCCATCCCAATTTTAGATTTTGATTTAAAATCTCATTTTCATTGTGATTATGTATTACATATAATCATCCTCTATTTGACAAGCTAGGGTTCTGACTTCAAGATCTGCTGCCAAAGAGCCATGGATGGAAATAACCAAGTAACCTTACAGCACAGTGTAGCGTGCAAAGAGAGCACAAACACCCCAGATCTGTTGTTCTGTCTTTGATTTTGATTGTCTTAGAAGAAACATTAAGGCTAATAACAAGAAGCTGATGACATTGTGGCCTGGGGAATGCACCGCTGCTAGAGAACAGATGGGGCAATGATATTTTTTTGTAAACTTGCTTTAAAAATGAATTTGGCACCTGGGCCTATCTCGGGATAAGTGCTCCAACTGGGAGCAACCACAGTGCTTGGTGGCTGGGATCCATTGAAAACCATCGATTTTGCTGCAGAGGAATGCTGCTCGAGTAAGATACAGCTTTTTTTTTCTCAGTGATCAGTAACATTTCTCATTTCACGTTAGTGAGGACTCGTCTCTTTTTCCGTATTATGATTGGAAGGAAATTAACAAGCTTAGTTTCACTTTTTTAGCCCTAAAATTGTGATTTCAGAGATAACTGACAGGGCTTTAAAGTGAATAAATTATTGTGAAGAGAGGGGATCATTAGTCTGTCCTTCAGTTCTGTATTTTATCAAGTTCAGTGGTTTATGCTTTCATTTTTTACATAGCAGTCCTGCTAAGCATTTTATAGTGGAAATTAAATCAATCTGTAGTTAATTGAATCCTATCAATAGTACAGTGGCTTTTCTCAATCTTAATTCACTGGCTTGTTATAGCCACAGCCTCTTAGATCACTCCAGGTTCAACAACTGATGTCGTTACAGTTATATCAAACCCAACAACTTATTCTAGACAAAATAATCTTGTGAAGAAAAGCATCTGACCTTGGTCTGAAGACTTTCCATGAGGACTCCCCCTTATCCTTTGATCAATGATTCTGTGTTAAAAAAAATCTATGCTTCATCGCTTATTCAAATTTGTCTGGCATTTACTTCCAAGCAATGAATCTCACTTGGCATTTCTCATCTAGATTAAAGAACTGTTCCGTATCTGGTATTTTCTTTTTCTAGTTGTACTTGGATATCCTAGTGAAGTTACCTCTTAATCTTCTTTGTGATAGACTAATCAGATTGAGCTGTATAAGTCTCTCACTAGAAAGCATGGTTCTTTTATTTTATTCTTTGTTTTTTACAGCCCTCAAATCATATGGATTTCCATATGGCTTGACATCAGTGGAGATTTATGCTAGCTTGGAATTTGGCTGTATATTTCAATTACTGAGAACATTTTGTGGCCTGGGGCGGAACGCGTCTAAGAGCATGACAAATTATTTGTAACATGCATATCTGTTGAACTTGGTTTAGCAATCGAGTAAAATTCAGCTGCTTGCAGATGATCAGCAGAAAGCTCATGTCCCATTAAACTGTTTTCATGGGTTTATGTTCATCTTAAGTGCAATTGAGGCCATGGGAGCAAAGATAAACATCAGCCATTGAGACAGATGCTTAACTTATGCACCTCATTTTTCATGGCCTCAGTGGAGTTGTGCTGATTTACACCAGCTGAAGACCTTGGCCCACAGTAAGCAGCACAAACTGATAAAAGAGTCCAATCCTCATCTGGCCGCTTATATGAGAGCTTGAATGCAACCTCAGTGCTTGGTAATATCTCATTAGAGCCTGAGTCAATATGGCAAGAGGACATAGTTATAATAGAGCAAAGCTGCAGCAATTTCACAGAATCCTAATTGCTGTATAGCTTCTGAGAAGGAATCTGGTCCGTCATTTTGGTTATTAGCTCCAGGCAGCAGTTTTCCCCTTAAAACTGATACAGAGATGAGTGAAATCCAAGTGTTCAGCTGCTGGAAGCTGTTTGGATCCCATCCAAACACTTTCCCTTGGTTATGGAAGCCACCCAACGAGGTCCTGAGCAGCCATAGGACTTGGTTCCTTGTGTTACTGCCCCTTGCAGTCCTGGTTTTCCACATGTACATTTTCACACAAATATTTGAGTACATGCATGTGCATTGAAAAAAATAGATGCACACACAAATCATAGCCATTTATGTTCATATATGAGTTGTAAATAGGTACATCTACATACAGGAATGTGTGCATTTATATTTAATGTAGAGGGCTATAGATAAGACTGATGCTATGGATAGAAGTGTGTGTTTGTGTTAAGCTGATGTCTGGTTGTGTACATCAGTCTGATCAAGAGAATGTGAATAGAAGCGTGTGTGTTTATGTATGTGTGTGCGGAGCTGGTGTGGGAAAGGGCCACTGGGAAATAAATGATATGAAACGTCTGTACATTCCAGGGAAATGTTCGGATCCCTGAGGTTAAGGGATACATTCTAGTCATAAAAATAAACACGCTGGTGTAGCATGCCATTGATATGTGGGCAAACTCACTAAGGACGGGTAAAGTTTCAGCTTTCACCTCCTTCTGATGGTGAGCTAGCTGCTTCCCTTGCTGCCTCTTTTGACAGTTCAAAGTAAAATGGCATTTTAAATAAGAGGTTAAAGAGCAGAGGAAAACAGAGGTTTTCTGCTTGAACCAGGGGAAATTTGATAAACCAGTCTTCCAGAGATGCCAGTGATTTTAAAAGGCTCCATTTCCTTTTGATAAGGTTTTGAGAGAGTAATTCAGAGAAGGTTCTGTTACCCAGTGCTCTTGGCTGCTAAAATGTCAGATCAGAGGCTGAGCTATTTCCCCAAGACTAATGGCTAGTTATTGCAATGTATAGGCTATTGTGCTAGGCCCTTTACAAAATCTTTTCACCACCACTTCTATTCTGCCTTTAAAATCGCACTTAGATTTGCAATGGTCTGAGGGTTTTAATTAGGCAAGACCTGAAGAAGGGCTCATGTGCTTTAAAGCTTAACCTAGTTTATTCTAATAAGATACTGCCTCTTGCAGACATTGCCTTGTTCATACCCCCAGACCATGATAGTTTAACCAACAGTCAGTCCCTCAAGAAACTCATGAAGCACAGGAGCACCAAGAATTGTAAGGAGTGTAAGATATAACCTGTCACCATTGGTTGTGTTGGGAGTTCAACTGCTCATTACTTACCAAGTTGCCATTGACAGAAGTGGCTACTTAGTGGTAGAGAGATGCTATAATCCTGTTCAGATACGAGTAATGATTCATTAGTGGCTCTAATCACATTAGTATGTGTATCAGCTCAAATTCTGCCTTTAGGTCCACTGCAAGTATATTTGGCAGAATGGGAGTGACTCACTTTGAATTCCAGTCTAACTATTATGTAGATGCAACTGGTTCAAGCCATTTTCATCTGTGCAGCTTCAATCCCATGCTGGCAGTGTGAGCAGAACTTAAGCTTCCAAGTCAGCAGTGGACAAACTGATCACTGTTCAATTGCACCATGGCTTAAAAATTACCTTTCCTAATCACTTCAAAACTTGGCAGCATCTATGAACTGATTAGCCCTAAGTCACAAAGCCAAGTTCTACAGCTGAATCAGTCAGGGCTTTGTAGCCATGTAATCACTTTGTTTTGAAAGCTGGGGATAGATGTTCTCTTTCAGAGATAACACTGCAATTCCATGAGGCTTGGGAAACTCTTTTGTATTGCAGGTAGGAATTATTGGTTATATATGAATATCCCACAGGCACGTGTGTGGATGTTGTTGCCATCAGAATTCTAATGCAAAACTTGTTGGATGTAACTCCAGACACACAGGAGCAGTAGGACTGTAGATCTCCCCATAGAGCCAACTCTGTGGAAAATCACAGTTGTGAAAGAAAGAACAAATGTGTTGGAAGCTTCTTTCATTGATCTTCTTTGGTCTTTAGAAAAGGAGAACAGCAGTGGGAATTTGAAGAGAGTAAGATTTGTTGTAGGTTTGGGGAAGGAGGAAAGCTGAGCCTTCTCACGCTGTGAAGCTAACTTGAGGTCACTGTTTTGGCAGTGTAGGAAGGAGTGGCAAGTTACATTACTGCATGCTTTCATGCACTTTCCTTGGGATCAGAGGGTGATAGAGTTTTCAGAGCACCAGTGTGCTGTTTTGAGTGATAGAGCAGTTTTACCATGACTGTGAGAGCCACGCTTTTATCAAGATGGTCTAGCTCACTCCATCTGAAGGCAGTGGAAGACCAGATGCACCAATTCTTCAGTCAGGTGCATGAAACTGTGAACAAACATTTGATCAAACTTCAGGTGTGCAGACTTCAGGCATCCCCATCATGTGATGGGATTAAAGAGGTCCCTAGCAGATTGTTCTGCACTACCTGAGGCACATGCCTGTTCTCAGTTTCTGCCTGGGTTCATGTGTGACCCACAAGGAGACACTGCTCTGTTTTGGCCATGTTCTGAAGGAAGGAGTGCAGGACCTCTAGGAGAGGCAGCAGTGGAGAGAGGTTGATGAAGTACTCTATGGAGTGGTAGGTCTAACCTTGGCCATACCTGAGGACCTTCCTTGGAAGGTCCATCATGGCCCATTGTGTTTTCTGGTGGAGATAAGTGGGCTGAAGGACAGAATTTGGACAGCTTTGCTTGTCAGATAAAGAGCTGGGTTTGGAGGATGGAGAATATGTGTCCTATTGTCTCTCTGTTCCGATTTCTCCTGGTACACAACTTTACTAAGCCACTGGATACTTTAGTGACAATTGAGAAACTCATATATGTGTGAAAGTGGGAAGAGTACAACCAGGACATCTAAAACGTTGTCAAGTGAGAGACAATCAAACACATAGGTAAAAACCCCATCACCCTGAAAACACCAAGACTATCATTGGTTACTGTGACTAGCTAAAAACATTAATAAGTCTATCCTGATTCTGATAAAATTGGCCCATCACTCAGTTGTATGAACTGTGTGGAGTAAGAGATGCTCAGGCTATATAAACATGCATCCTATAGATGTGCATGTGTGTGAGAAGTGTAGGCAGAAAACAGAAATGAGTATCTGGCTATAAATAAATGTATAGTATCTTTCTGTACCAGACTGGAGCGTGACAGACTCAAGATCCCTGTTATAGGTGCCATGTACAGCAAACCCCTGATTTTCATTCAGGTTTTCACAATCACTGCTATCTTAACTCCAAGCCTCATTAAATCAACCTTGGCTGAACCATGGTACAATGTTACAGTGCAGATCCTCCCTGTTCCCTGATGGGAAGCTAACTTGGACTCAGAAGTCATCATTTAACCTTGGAGTCTCTGAATCAACAAGGCAGTTTCTGCAGAGACACCTGGCAGCCCACGCATTTTATGCTTTAACATGGCTGGTAAATCCTGGGTGGTTAAGTAAACTTAACCTTCATTTATGAAACTTGCGAACCAAAGGGTAAAATGTGCCTTGTGCAAGTAATTACGTAAAGGTCTTAGAGAGTGGAGTTATCACTTAAAGACGCCGGGCATTGCTAATGAGTTGACTGAGAATCGATCTCTCTGTAATTTAGTTATTTATATGCAGTTCCTGTTTTCCATGCTCAGCTATAGGTCAAGCCCACTTTGAACTGCTCAGGGACCCCCAAGTTTGTCAAGCAAAGTCCCAAAGCCATGGCACAATGATATTTTAGAAAAGTAAATATTGTCCTGAGGGGCTTTAAAAAGGAGGCAAAGCTGTTTGCTTTCTAGCTGGCTCTTTAAACCGGACAACTGCTTCCTGTTACTAAGGGGTCTCTTGGCAACGTGACTTTGCTTCTGTTAAATAGAAAAGAGCTTCAGGAGAAATGTCAGTATCACCTTCTAGGTATTTTCATATCCCAGTGAGCTGGGTAGGAACAGCCTTGGGTTCCTTTATAGAAACAGATTTGCATTATTCTGCAAAAGATGGACTATGGGGTATAATGGATCCTGGAGGTGGAGGAAGCAATGAAAACACTGAGGCTGCTAAACATAACCTTCAGGGCTAACTTTGCACCAAATAGCTCTGAGCAGTATTCAAAGACCTGTTTGCTACTCTATCTATTCATGTCTGGGCATATATTGACACATCACTAGGTGTGTGTGTTATCCCATGTTTGTCGGCTCAGGAGGACTTACTGGTGCTGCTGCTGAGAGGTTCATGTAGATGGGCTTTCATTTTCATGAGAGATAACATCTCATGGGGAGGCATAGGTGACGCTCTCTATGTAAAAATACATTTCAGATGCCTGCGCTGGCATCTATACATCACAAACATCTCATGCTGGAACTGGGCACCTGTGTGAGTATAAGCCAAGCACTGTAGGATGCTGCTTATGCCTAAATGTGGCTGTTTGGGAACTAAGCTAGAGATTGGTCATGGCCAAAGTAAAGCCAACAGTGCAGATAGGGAGCCTGGAAATTATAGAGCTGAGCTTGTTTCAATCAGTTCTTCGTCTGACATCTAGCAGAGGCATTCCTTTGTCCTTGAACTGGTGTTACTGAAAATACTGGCACTTGTGAACAAGGAGCTGTTCGCAAATAGCTGAGACTGTGTAAGGGATTCTGGCTACAATGGCACAAACTTGCCTTGTAAACACGGGTGACTTGCCAAGAGCAGGACACTCCTGGGAGCCAGCTGCTGCTGGAAACAGGGCTGAAATTACTCTCCTCTAACTCACTTCCATAGCTGCTGTGTTGGTTTAGGACTCACTAGTGTAGATGAATACTTTCAAAACAGTCTTTCTTGGCTCACAGCTATATCTTACTTGATTTTTTATATTTATGTATATGTTGTTGGGAATTTTCTTTTGTTAGTTTTCTTGTTTGCTTTTGTTTTGTTTTGAGAATGACATCCCTGGCTTGTAGACAAGTACCCAAGGTAGAGCATCATCATTACTTATGCCTCCTTAGTGATGGTTGAGAGACTGAGAGTACCAGGGGCTTCAAAGTGCCCCAACCTGGCAAATCATGAGGTTTGTTCAGCTTTAACAAGCAAGAGACTTTGTGGAAAGACTTAAATCAGGCTCTGCTATGCTGCTGTCTTGGCTACTGCAGTCCTGCACCTGCTGAACACTGCTGGGATAGCAGAGGGAGGGTGCTGTGAAGGTGGCACACATGGGCAGGGCTCAACACATGGCAGCAGCAAAAGCCTTACACTGAGATTTCTTGTGGCTGATTGACATTACCATGAAGCATCACTGTTAGCTGTCAACTCTGAAAGGTGGGGGGCTTTTTTGCCCCAAGAGAACTTCAGAGGTTCAGTATAAACCAGTCTCAGTCTGTGTCACCCTGTGTCCTCCCTCGGTAGATTTGAGGGACAAATGTGGACCACATCAGCTTGATCCTACTGCTGAGAAGACAGGGAGACCCCTGAAAGTTGGAAGAAATCTGCAGAAGAAACTCACGGATATATCTTTCCCCACCAGTTCTTGGTAGCTTGCCTAAGGTCCGTTTCAAAACAGGTGAAGAGGGAGATTCTCAAACATGTGCTACCACCTCTTCAAAGGGAGCCTTACCACCATTTAAACCTTAATAACCCATTCTCCTTTCCCATGAGCCTTTAGCAGGCCCCAAATATCTTCTTTAAATCTCTCCTGAGCGATTCAAACCCTTTCCTTCCCTCCCGAGGAGCATCCCTTGTTGCTTCTGCCGGCGCTTCGCTGGGCGGCCGGGCTGCAGGGAGGAAGGCAGCCTTCGCCATCTAGTGAGCACAAGGCTCACCATCACCAGCAGCGGCAGCTCCTGCAGGGCTCTGATGAAAATCCCTTTTCCTCACCTCTGGAATAACGTGCTAACATACCGAGCCTATACTCTACCTTCCCACCCACCAGCATTAACATCTTGCTGACAAGGTTTTGGAGACAGCAAATTACTCCTACCTAGAATTTAAGCGTTTCACCTCCTGGGAGGACCACTGCTTCTAAAGCATGTGTTTTCTTTCCTGCTCTGCTTGGGATTGCAGTCAGAGCCAATGGTAGCACCAAGGGAATGGGGAGACAGATTGGTGTGACATGGTCATTTAGTTATATGCGTAGTACAGAGTCCACAGGTGGTCTGTGGCTGTATTATGAACATAAAGAAAATTCTCTGTGATATACAATGCATGGACACAGAAGAAATATTTATCCCCCTTTTCTTTCCTTCTTCCTTTCCTTTTTAATGGGGTGCCCATAAATATACAGGGTCCAAATTCCCTCTATCTCAATTTAAGAAAGGTCTGACAAATGAACACTTCTTTGGAGGGTTTTTAGAGGTTACCTGACATCTGCTGAGAGACACTAATGAGCAGGAAACAGGGCAGGAGCTATTGATAGATCCATTCCTGCCTTCCTGTCTGGTTTTCTACTGCCTGTCCTTTATTTTTAGCCTGGGTTCCAAGGGAAACAGGGGGGCTGTGTGGTTGCTTTGCCCCCATTGGTCTATCACTCCCTGCCTAATCACTGAAACAGGCAGGTTGCAGCCAGGTTTGTGTGTGGAGTAGAGTCCTAGTAGACCCCTTAGTGTTTTGTGGAAATAAATAGCCAGGGAAGGGGGATGGACCACAGACCACTGCTCTGGCTGAAGGGAAGTTGTTAAATGAGCTCAGTACTTTATTAAGTCCCAGTGAAACCACATACAAATTGGATTCAGATAATGGGGCTTCATACTTTCAACTCTAAAGTTACTTGTTATTATCATGGATAATTAGTATATTAAATATATAAAGCCTTTTATATAATGTTGTATTATTAATTGTGTTGCAACAACCACCTCTGATTAGGAAGCAGATTTAGCCTGTCGAGTGCTGTACAAGTATGTAACCTGCAGACGATCCCAGCACCTCCAGCTTGGTGTTTCTTCAGGCATCACAAGCAATAACCACTACACTGGTTTATGACACTGTCAAATGCAGGAGTTGGATACTATTTTAGAATGCCTATTTTTGAAAAACAGGGAAGGATTTTCTTCAGTTTTTATTAAACCTGAGGGGCAACGTGAATTGGAGCCTTGTCAGGGCAGCTCATTTCAGCTGAGGATGATGACACAATACTGATCCAAATGTCTGTCACTTGCTGATGCCAAGATCCTTCATAGAATCATGGAATTATAGAATGGTTTGGGTTGGAAGGGACCTTAAAGCTCACCCAGTTCCAACCCCTGTCATTGGCAGGGACCCCTTCCACTAGACCAGCTTGCTTCAAGCCCCTGTGTCCAACCTGACCTTGAACACTGCCAGGGATGGGGCAGCCCCAGCTTCTCTGGGTACCCTGTGCCAGCGCCTCAGCAACCTCACAGAGAATTTCTTCCTAATGTCTAATCTAAATCTCCCCAGAAGCCTCAGAGTATAAGAAGATGCATGTGGTATCATGGAAGTCTTCTGTGTTCCTCCAGTTAAGCTGAGTTTCCACATCTCTAGCACTAGCAAGGCTGGAAGCCTTAATCTGAAGTAGGATGTGCTCCTCAACCAAATGGTTGCAAATCTTTTTGAGGCGAGCTATACCTGTTCTGTTCCCCATGGATTTGGTTTTATTTCCTTTTACTCTTTTTAGAAATGCCTGAGCTGTTTAACTTGGAAAAACATATTGAGACACAGGAGCCTAAGAAGAACAGTACTTCATCAGATAGAAGGTCCATATGCCAAGTACCTGGTCTCCAAAGAGGCCAGGTTTAAATCAGTGTCTAAAGGAGAGCCTATGAGCAGAGTAGGGTCTACCTCTGCCAGAGTACTGAGGCTGCTCAAAGGCCTCAGTGGCTGGGACCCAACTCTGCTGGGCCCCCCTGACACTGCCTCCTGCCAAGGGCCCAGGGGATGCATCTCAGCTCAACCTGGGGCTTTCAGTCCCTGCCTGAGCTGTGCTGTAGCTGAGCCTCTCCCTGTCTCTTGGATGGGTCTGGGACTTGCACTGCAGAGAGCTGCTCTCCTGGATGGACCCCTTAAACGCAGGGCACCACTTTTCATGCAGACTTGTAGGCATCACACAGCATAACCCATTCCACTTCCATTCCATTCCTTTCCATTTTCTGGTGCTCTCTGGCTGCATTGCTCAGAGCAAGCTCAGAGCATGAGCAAGCTCTGCTCTTCCCTGGGCTCCATCTCCCCAGGGGTTCTGGCTTGTGCAAAGCAGCCTGTGCTTGGAAGGTGTCAGTGCTTGTGAGCCTTTCATTCAGTCTGAATGAAAATAGCAACCAACCCAAACCTAAACCTCCTAACATAAAATAACGTAAAATAACATAAAAAATAAGAGAACATAAGCTAAAATACATGAAACCAAACCAAAATCAAATGGAATCATAAAATCCTGTTTCCACTTGTAAGCTTTGTGATTTGTGCCCTTAAAAGTGTTTTTGGAGCTGAAAAGCCCTAGCAGGAAATAACAGTGCCATTGTTATTCAGCTCAGGGTGAGTTTAGGGAATGGGATGGGATGGAATGGAGTGGGGAGTTGTTGAATGGGGAGTCATAGAATGGAGTGGAATGGAATGGAGCAGAATGGAATGGAACAGAATAAAAATGGAACACCAGTTTTCTAAAAAAGACAAATGGTTCCCATGCTTTCTGCTTTTGCTTGGCTTGGGTGACACAGGCAGGAACCATTTTTACATTCCTTCCCTTTGCCAAATTCCAGCTTCCATTTCTCTTGCTTCCCATTGGAGTCAGAAGGAGGTTGTGACGCCTTCTAAGAGCCTGTGCCTTCCCTGCCTCTGCCCACACTCACTGCTTGATTCCCCATCTCCTCTCTTAGGTGACCAACAAAAAGGGTGTCACACTTGAAGCTCGTATACAGAAGCATGTGAACTACAGGTCCCAGTCTGCACACTTATTCTCTAAGCTTTCCTGCTGCTCCAGGTAAACCTGGGCTGTGTCTAAAGTCAAAGCTACATAAACCCTATTCAGCTCCAAGTTCAGCTTCCCCTCACACCAAAGTCACATCCCATTTCTGGTTTGCATTAAGAAGGCTTTGCTATGGTGCTGAAGGGATCTTGAAGCAAGTGTCAGTGCTGGTTAGGAAGGGATAGAAGAAAGTTCTTTTTCACCTCTGATGGCACTCTTACAAAGTATAAGTCTTGTGCTGGGCTTAGCCCTCCCACTGCTGCAAACCAGCATTTAAGTGAGTCACTTTGGCCCTTTTCTGCATTTATCCTATGTGTTTCAGGGATCAGGAGAGAGGTCAAGGGCTATCTTGAAGGTTAAGGGATGTGATCACAGCCAAGGGCCATTCCTGAACAGTGTCAATATTTGCTCTTACACAGAAGATAGGAGCAGGAGATAAGAAGGGACTGAGGCATAATTGTTGGGAAGGTGAGGCCAGGCATCTGATGGGGAGGATGAAGGTAGTTAAAGTGGGGCAGAGGATTGCCCATAGCCCCATGTTACAGTGGGGGCATTGCTTTGCAGCTCACTGGTGGTTTTCTTTGTTAGGTCACTTGTAGGTGGAGGAGCAAAAGGTGCTCCTTCCCTAAAGGAAGCAATAAGCAGTTTGGTCAAGGTCAAAGAACAGATCCGTGTTAAAACCCAGAGTTCCTGAACTTCAAACCCAAGTGCAACCCATTTCCTCCCAGTTTTATGAATAGGGAGCCCATGTATTCATCTAGAAAGCACCTCTTTGGGGTGCAAAGTGGCAGCTGGCTGTCATGTACTCTGCAAAGCAGAGTCACCTGATGGCTTGGGACTTAATAGATTCTATATTTGGTGAACACTGTGAGAGGAAGGTTCAGTTCCCATAGTTTGAGCCGTCTCAGGACTGCTGCTTTGGGAGCAGGAGGAGAGCTCAGAGGGCATGGAGGATAGGATGTCATCTTGAGCGTTAATATGGAGTTTAAATCCTGATAATTTTTAACTCAAGGGGAGAAATCTCTCTTGGCTCTTTCTTTATCCAGCAAACTCACCCTGATGCCTATTAAATACCTATTATGTAATTGCAGTATATATTGCCTACTTAAATGCCTTCTGTCACCTGATTTACATGATTGGGCTATTCATTCTTCCCTATTCCACCTGCTTCTTTACACTCCAAAGCACCACTAAATTGCCTGTGAGATTCACTGGAGGAATGACTGCAGCCCATAGCAAAACAGCCCCATGTCTGCATGTATCAAGCAGCTTTAAGGTGCTCAGTGGCTTGCAGTGAAGCCTGGGCTTGGGGGAGCCAAGGTTCAATGTACTGGAAAACTTTGCTAAGGTGTGTTGACAAAGAAATCTTGTCCCTGCATCTTGGCTGTGACTCAGGATGTACTGAAGTCTGATGGGCAATGGCTTAGTCTGTTGCACAGAGAAGCAAACAGGCTGGAAAGCTCCTTTTACAGTTCAAACGGATGTTTCCCCAGGCTCGTAAAATACACAGTTTAAGTAGTAGCTATATTTCTAAGGCTGGTCCCACACCTGCAACAACCTTGTAAACGATGCTGGGATATATGGCTTTTAAGACGCCTTGTAAAAAGTAAGATCAACACAAGATTTACACAGTTTTATGGAATTGTTTTATAAGCTATTCTGACAATGAATCCTGCTATCAAAATCACCTCTGGTGTTAATCATGGAGGAAGCATTTAGCAGGAGTCAACAAAGATTAATTTAAACCCCTTTCCTAGCTAGCTATGGGACTGAGCTGTGTACCTTGAAACCTGGGGCATCGTTCATGCAGCAGTGCATAGAAGCTCTGGGGTGTTGGGCCAGGTCCTCAAACCCTATGGTGTGGAGGTGTTTTGGGATGTTTCACTGTGCTCAGAAGGGGATGGGATTGGGCAAGGAGTAAGGGAGGTAAGCCAGAGCTGACTCAGCTTCCCATCCTGCACTGCCCTGGGATGGGGGATGTCTGGATAGGGGTCCATGCAGGCAAGAGAGCAGAAGGGATACTTCATAGCAGGCCAAGACCAAACAGCATGTTATTGGGGTAGGTGGGGATCAATGTTGGTGCATCAGTTTACATCAGGAGTGTTTCCCTTACACGAGTACAGTGGCATGGCAGCTCCTACCTATGTGTATACTACTTGCTGCAGGAGGGGGTGGCCAGAGAAGACATCCAAGCGATGGTAGTTTTCCTGAAGCACACACAGCCAAAGCAATGAAGCCACAGGAAGCAGCTGTACCTCACTAGTAGCTGCAGAGCTGGAGATGTGCACAAGAGTCTCTTGGTGTCCAGCCCCCTCCTCCTGCCTCAATCGGTGATATTTGCTGTCTTAAAATCATACCTCATTCTCATGTTGAAGGCTGTCCTGGCAATAGCAGAAGGTTTTCCATGTGGCATATTGACTGAAAATCTCTGGGAGGGATGGGGGCTTTTCAGATTCTCCATCCTTCTCACCTTAGTGCTGGGTTTTGGTGTGCTGGAACACACTGCCAAAGGTCTGGGCAGAGAAAGGGTGCTTACCACAGTCCTGCCATACACTTTGAAACCAAAGAAACCAAAGGGGAGAGTCAGGGAATGGGGATAAATGAGACTTAGTTCAAGCTGTTTCAGTGGCTGGAAGCAGGCAGTGGGTCCCACTCCCAACACAGGGGTATGGCAGGCTTGCTATGTTGCACCCTTTCTGGGTGACTGCAGAGGGCTGTGTGGTGCAGGACAGCAAGGGATTACCAGTTGAGAGGAGAGCAACAGTCCTGGAAGCTGGAAGCAGTGAAGGCATCTCCTTTACTGTGAGATGGGAAGCTCTGAGTGTCCCATGCACAGCAGCATCTCAGATGTACACTGGCAAGTATCCCCCAGAGCCCCAGGCACAGGATGCAGCCCTGACTGGCCACCAGCCCTCTTGCATGGAGCAATGTGCAGTGTGGTTTCATTGCACAACTGTCACAAGCCACAGACTAACCAGAGCCTCACCAGTCACTGCTGATGAGTTAGAGCATCCTCATGGCTGGTCTCGACAGCCCCTTGGCTTCCTTCTTTTGAGAGGCTCTTCCCCCAGTTCACTTGAAAACCCTGGTGCTGACCCTGACCTTACTGTACCACATTAAACCGAGGGCTGCTGATGTGCTCTAACCACTCATCTTCCATATCGGCTCTCAAAGGGAAGAAGTCAGGATCAAACTGGCTGTTGCTCCATGCTCCCAGAATGTTCCTATTTTTCTGTGTGATTTTACAGTGAGTGTAAAACCAGCTGTGCTGGTCATATCCATGTCTGCCTAGTGCTGTATGCAGGGCTTCTGCAGCAGCCATGGGCAGATGCCTCGGAAACAGTGACAGCAAGGCAAGGACATCTTCTTTCCACCAAGTGCTTTCTCAGAGCGACTGTGCAGCACACAGGATTTCCACACAGTGCTGTGGTTTGACTGCTAATTCCCTTCAGTGGAGCTCTGTTTTCCTTATGTTTGTCCAATCTTTCCTTCAACCCTTGCAGACTTTCCCCAGCATCCTTCAGCAAGGACTTCCTTGAATCCTCTGCTGCTCAGGATGAACAACCTCTTCCTCCTCTTGCTTGAATGTGGCTTCCAAAAGCTTCACCTGGTGGCTCCAAGTCCTGTGCTGGAAAGGGTGAGCATCTGCTCCCTTTCTGGTTACTCTTAGTGATTTGGGATTGTGTTGCTTTCTGCCGTCCCTGCCCTATTTCTTTCTCACATAACTTGTGAGTTCCAACTAAACGCACAGGGTCATAATATATCTGTATTTCCAATTTCTTCATGCTCTTAAAGACCCAGAGAGAATGGATGGATACCGAATTAGGTGCGTGGTATTTTGCCATCCTCTGCTATATGGCCCAATGTAGCTCATCGTTATATTCGGGCAGTTCTTGGCTCTCTGTGTGCAAACGATGTTTCATGCACAAGAATCACTCCTTTGCAGTATGTAATACGGCCACGAGATGTCTCTTCGAGCCGTCTGTGACTCCAGCCTGGTAAAGAGAGGCCCACACAGGACCACGAGCTATGCAGAAGCTCCTGGCGCACCATCCCTGCTAAACACCCCCCTGCTGCAGTTAACAGGCTTGGAGAGCAAAGCCATATGTGTAGGCAGAGGTGTTACCTTTTATCAGACCTGCAGGTATAGGTGGGAGAGAAATCCCCCCCACAAACCCAAATAGATAAGCTTAAACACACAAGGTCTTTCTCACTCCAAAAATAAGAACCAGGGTCTTCAAACTAAATCTTAGCTGAGAACAATTGCTCTGGGTCTAATTGGATTTTGTTAGTTACCCAGACTCATGGAGAGAAAAGTCTGATTGATACCTGTGGAGAAAAGGCAATAGCATTAGCAAGGAGAGAAGTGATAAGATTGTTGGCCAAAGACAGAGAGAAAGAGGGGAGAAAAGAGAGGTGGATGGTTCCTGGCTGTGAGATAGTGAAGGCTTTACTGATGCTGGGTTTAGGGAAATATATGTGCCATAAAAACCAGCGAGTTGATGAGCTTGAACATGCACCAGATCTGGGAATTTAAACTTTTAATGGCATCTCGTAGGTTTCCCATGAGGCTCTGGATCAGAAAGGCAGAAATAGTGTATTCGTTTTGTAAATAATGTTCTCCAATTGACAACGCAGTGCATCAGATGGGTGGTAACACTATGTTGTGGTCGAATAATAATTTCCAGTAGGTTATCTCTAGCACCATAAAGTGGCAACAACTTCCCAGCACAAAACAGTGTCTGATCTAAAACTTGCCTGTTGCTCTGGACACTCTCAAATGACCATTTTCCAACTCTAAAGATGCTGATGGCCATGCCAGGAAAAAGTACTCATCCACCAGTCTTTAGCCGGTTACCATCCCAACTCAGGCCCAGAACCATTCCTGCAAGTAAGTGGCAAAATGTTTGTTTGATCTGATAGCTGGAGCCCTTTGTCGGGAGCTCACAATGTGTGAAAAAAAGAGAAGAAAAGCTCTGGCTGTAATGCAGCGGGGATGAATGCTTTCCTTGCCTGCCGGTCAGAGCAGATTATAGTTCACCTGCTGTGAACTAATCTCTTGGGGAGAAGGTCAGTTGTTTGGATAGTGTTGCTAATGGAAGGCAAAACCTTTCTCCACATTCCCTCCTTCAGCGCTCCTCTGTTCAGCAGATGAGTCAGTCCTGGGTTATTCATCAACTTAGGAGCTATCCACCCAAGTTCACAAGTACCTCTAAAGGGCTTTACAATTACAGGAAATTATACTTGGGAGCTAATGTTAAAACACAGCTATCTGATCACTTCTCCAACACGAGAGGCAGGGTGTCAGATTCATGGCCCGCATTTTCATTGTGCTGGAGAAAATATGTGGGATGAATTTATTCCCTACCACAACACTCCTCTTTGTGTGCTAGCACTGGGGGGTGGGGGGGATGTTTTCCCAGGGGATGCTGGGGAGGAGGTGATGCAGTGTTGTGGGGAGCCTTACTATGATTGCATCAGGTGCTTGGCGTGCTGCAGAAGACCATATTGGAGCAGTTCTGTGGGCACTGGGGTACAGTGTGACATGTCTCATTACCAGGGCTCAGCCCCACATCAGAAGAGAGATGGTGACAAGTGCCTCTCTGGGTCTGCTCTGCTCTCTTCACCTCCAGGTCCTTCATCTTCAGTTCTGGGCTCTTTATCCCAGATGATTTAATGGACAAGCACCTTTTGCTTGTTTAATTCATAGTCTTGCTCATGTAGGATTGGTGAATATGCAGGGTTCAACTCCAAATGTCTCTGTTTCAGGGTAGAAGGCTCTATCCATGGCCCATCAGTCCCATCTCAGACTCACACTTTGGACTCTTCTTGAGGTCCAGATCCTCAGCTCCACCTCTCCTTCAATTCAGGGTAGATTCATCACCAAGATACAGGTTTGTTGTATAGGAACCATTCTCTATGGATCACCTGTCAGCATGTGGGGAAGGGCTGATTGGGTGGTTTCTTATTTTTGTGTCATTGTAGTGGAGGCTTTGGAACAAAGTCAGTAAATGCACTCATGAATGTCAATGACTCATAATTTAGTCTTGGAGACAGACCCTCTGTTTTGACAGTGATTTTTAACCACACTTTAACCCACACAGTCGTAAGCAAATAGTAATCTAAAGTCTTCTGTATGGTCTTTGTAACCGCTTAGCAGATGGTTTGTAGTACCAGATTTTAGTGAGAGGTGTTTGAAAAAGGGGTATTTGTACAACGACTTGCAAGATGAGTCAAAATGACCAAAATGTGGACATATCGTTGTTAGACAAGATACCAGTTCTACAACAATGAAGCTTTTCCACAGCAAAAGAGCCCACGAATGGGATTTTGATCATGATGTTACTGTCTTTTCTTTCCAAGTGACCAAAAAGGTGCTTTCCATTCAAACCCCTATTACAGGAAAATTTGCAACCATGGGTAATGAGAAATCTTTTAGGGATGTACAAAAGATGCCAGTTTTGCTCTTGTGCATTCACTGAGTGAGATCTGTATTTTATTGCCTTCTGTTTCATCCACCTTTCTCCTTGGAGCACTCAGCTGCAGTGGAACATAGGTATTTTGCCATCTGAGGCCATTTGCCTTAGGATTTTCTGTGCTTGCAAGATGATCATCAATTTTATCCGCTGTAATTTCTCTGTCCTTAACTTTACAACGTTTCCATAACTTGCCTTTGACTTAGTAGCTTAAACCTGTCTGTAAATCTGCTCTCCTGGGAGTGTAAGAAAACATCTTCTTTAAGTCATTATTCTGTGGAGAGACACTTGCAATATTTTTTATGAATACTTTTACATTACTTTTATCACAGTGCAAGCCATAGCTGAGGTACTGAGCAACCACACAGAGGTCTGAGGAGAAAGGGAAGGGGGGGGAAAGAGATAAAGACAGAGTGGAGGAGTTATTGTCAGTCACTCGTTGTCAGTTTTCTGTACAAGGAACTAACACACAAATGCCTGCAGTTTCTCTGACGCAGCTGGAAATCTGGAATTAAACCTATATCCTCTTTCCAGGCCAGTGCTTTAAATAGCCAGTGCTGCTTTCACCTCCAATGAGACTAAATGTTTAATTTTCATTTCTGTGATATCCCTTTTTTTACCCTTCAAAATACTTGTTTTTCTTCAGGCTGTCACAGGGACATGAGGATGATACAATATCAGAACAAGCAGCAAGAGCTTGAACTCTCTCTGCACCAGATTTGTGCGGAAAGATAGTAGTAAATCCAATAGGGTGATGTTGTTTTTAGGGTTTGGGTACCACTGTCCCTTGAGTCATGCACACAAGTGTCCAAAGCTGCTTGCTGTGGTGGGTTCTCTCTTAGCACTTCTATGTTAATAAAGATCTAAGCATGGTGAGATTCTGTGGGAGCAAGGCAAGACTCATCCTGACAGTCCTGAGCCCAACAGAACTCTTTGCATTGGGCTCAGTGGGACTTGGTATCAAACTGTTGGAATGCAGTGTTAAAATTAAGGGCTGCTGGGCTGGCAAACAGTAATCGTTGCTGGGATATGACCATATAAACCCTCCAACACCTCAGGGCGTCCTTCCCATCAACAAACCCCCTTTCATTTCTGTAACTGTCTCTAGATGGCACTATGGCAGTAGAAGTTTTGCAAGGAGAAATTCGGAGGCTGCCGGCTCCTGCCCTCTACTACGATGTTCCTGGGGTGGAGGGGAAAGAGATCACATCATTTGGGGTTTTGAGTGCACCACAAGGCATCAATCAAAACAAGTCAACTTATTTCTTCCCTAGGGATTAAAACGAGTTTTATGATCCGGAGGAGATTCATCCCTTGCAGCATCTCTGTGTGCTTCATAGGTGGGAGTGGGGCTGAGGTGAATCCATTTCACCTTCATCATTCTTTACAAATCTTCCATGACCTGTTCCCTAGAGGGAAGGATTCATTTCTGTATACTTCCCACCTTACATCAGGTTTGCAGGTGCTGTTTTTCTGCTATATTAGGTGCTTCTCTATGGCTTTCTCACTTAAACTGCCAAGAGCATGGACACATCACCAAAGCCTGAAATCCCCACATTAAAATTGGGCTTAATTAGAGTCCTGGTGGGAGAAAACATTCTTCAAGACAAAAAGACTGGTGGCAAGTCATGCTAATGAAGTACTTTAAAACCTAAGAGAAACAATACTTAAGGGGCTAACAATAAGAGGATGACAGTGAAAAAAGGGAGTGCACTAATAGCAGGGTGGTATTTAATTTTCAGTTTACATATTGGTTTATGCAATTGCAGCGTTTTTATTGCATCTATCAGAAAAACACTTGGGCTTCTGCCAGAGCAATTCTAATGCTCCGTGAGTCCAAGCCAGCCTTATTGTCTTGCTTTTCAAATGCTGTTTGATTTTTCAGTAGTTAGAGTCAAGGGATATTTTCTTCCGAAAGCAATGAATTGTTTCTCTTCTTTCCTAATAATTAAAAAAGAAAGACAAAGGAAGCAATCTTCCTTCAAAACTGCTAACTTCAGTGCTGGATATGGCAAGCAGCTGAAGCACAGCACTGTCTTTGGGCAGATGAGCAGACCTGCCGCAGTGCGTTTGTTGCCTTGGGCCCTTTCATTGCAGAGGGAAAAAGATAGCATCGTGGGCTCAAGAGCTTCAGGTCTCACCAGTGCAGCAGCAAAGCTGGGTTTAGTTTCAGTGTCCTGTGATAAGCTTTGGGATGCTGAACTTTTCCCAAGGTGTTCTCACAGCCCAGTTTCAGGAACCTAGTTGAAGTACGGACATCAATGTCTGCAGGCAGGTGTTTCCAGATAGTGGGTGAAAACATCCATATTCAGTGCTTTAAGGTAGAAATGGCTTGTCTTTTTTCCTAAGTTCAGATCTTCCCAAATTATTTCAACACCTTCACTCCTTTGCTCTTCAGTGGGAGCTATGGACTTAGATCCATCTAAGGCGGTGAGCTTTGGTCAGGGAAGGGTTGTGCCCATGAATTTAATTTCAGCTGAGCCATCAATCTGCCTGAAGAGGTCAACAGGCAAACACTGAAGCTGGCATGAAAGCCACGACTAGAGCCACGAGCAGAGAAGTAGGAACATTTCTTTGTAGGGAACATTAATGGAAGATGTGAACTCAGTTAACTTCCAGGACTTTTCTTTCCACAAGCTTCTTTATTTTAGATTTTAAAAGTAATTTTCTTTCCATAGTGAAACACATCCAATATGCAACTTCCCTTTCCAGATGTATTGCTTGAATTTCCTGAGGAAAATGCTGTTCTCTGTTCCCCACCTTCAGTGGTGGTATGCTTCTGCCATTCAACTGCCCCTTCAGAGCAGTGATGCTTCTGCTACAGTGGGGACAGCCAAGGAAAATTAAGACAGCCTCAAACATTTAGAGAGCATGTGCACAGCATGAGTGGAAGTGGTTGGTGCTGTGGGTTGTTGTGTCCTTGTAAGCCCCCAAGCTGTTCACACCACTGCCTTGCTTAAGTTGGTCTTAGGAGCTGTGTTGGTGCACTGCAGGTTGTCCCTATAGCGTCTCTTTGTGCACATGAGTTAACGCTTGAGGTGTCTTCAAGTTTTGTTGTAGAGCACCCAAACCCTTGGCCTTTGCCCTCTTTACTTTCATACTCTACTGCTTCTGTTACTCAACCTTTGGAGGCCATCACCCCAGGGCAGAGCTCAGGCCCATTTAGGTTTGTGCTGCTCTTCACCCTTGCTGTGGCTTCAAAGCACCAATGCTCTCCATGAGTAAAGCTATATGTGTTTTTCTTGGCAGAATCAGTCTTCTAGGAGCATCATCCAGGTCCTGGGCATCACAAGTGTTTAACGCAAAGCAAGAAGGCAATTTCTCGAGGGGTTACAATGTGGCTTCACTCTCAGGTCATCTTCAGCAACGCCACTGCATAGTGCAGTGCGAATCACTGGTCTTTAGCTAAACTTTGGGGAGCTGGGATGCTGTGCCTTCCTTTAGCAAAATGTGAGGGGAGGTGAACTGTGTATCATGCAAAAATTAATGGTGCTTTCTGACTGCTGGTCTTTGGAAGCTGCCTGTGTGAGTGTGGAGCAGCTCCAGGCAGCCAGCTGAAATACATTATAGTTATTATTATTATTATTGTTGTTGTTGTTGTTATTATTGTTATTATTATGCAGCACTATAAGACAATCTGTTCACTTTGTCTGAGCAGCCACTGTTTGGGATGCAAGCAGAATGTTATGGCAATCAATATTATTAGGGGGCTTTTCCATTAAGTGATGACTGAGACCAAAGGAAGAAATTATGCTTTGTACTAAAAATCCATTTAGCCATTATATCACAGTATTGAAAACATAAAGGAAGGGTTATTTTAGCTTTCAGCTGGCCAGAAAATGCGAATTGGAAGACAACAGGAGGCTCCCTTTCACAATGTAAGAGCTCTTTCTTCTCTGGATGAATGGAATGTTTCTGGCTGTGTCCTCCTGCTGCTTGTGCGTGTTTCAGTCTTCTTATTCTGGACTGAAACGCTCCTGTCAAAAGGTGTAAACAAATCTAATTGCACATGACATAAATAAAATCTCCCTGTATGTCAGCACAGTACTTATCTAAAACAATTTTGGAGTTATAACTATTGCTTTTGCTGTAACCTAAAGCAATTTCCTTGCAACAGCCAAGTCCCATCCCTAGCACAAAGCACACTATTTACAGTGAAAATTAGTATCATAGCAATCTCTGATAGGCGAAAGGGTAAATAACATGTCACAGCTCATGGTACAGATCATGATCTGCTTCAGCCCTGGGTATCAGAGGTATCAGACCTGAGCACGTGGGAATGCAGACGCTGATATCTGCTGTCTGCAGTTTGCTCTATTATATTGCAAGTGAAAAATGAGAGATGCAGAGGTTAAAGGCTACCTGCAGGGCAGTGCACTGGGGATTCAACCTTATTACCTGGGCTGGGGATCTGTGTGCTTTGCTATCCCTGTCATCTCCCTTTGTGCCTCGAGGATCCAAATTACCTGTTATCCCCTGGGGCAACACCTCTGCTACTTCTGTGCCACAGCCCAGCAGCAGTTCTTGGCCTGCATTTGAGCCACAAGTGCTTGAAGAGCAGCACTTAGGCTGCCCTCTGGAATTAGGCTTGAGGAACGTTGTGGGTTTTGGGTGGAAAACCATCGGTTTTCTTCTCACAATCTTTGGCCCTGGACTTAGCATGAATTTGTCTCCAAACCATCCACCTACACTAACGACTGATGTCAGAATGAATTCACACAAGGATAGTTAGTCAAAGGACAGAGCTGCACATTGTAAACCTAATTGCATTTCTTTTGGAGTTGCAATACCTGACAGCAACAGTGGATCCAGTGTAAGGCCTCCAAGCAAATGCTTTCAGTGATGTGGAAATATTTCCCGGTATATTCCCTGTGCTGTTCCTGAAGGCAGTGTTGGTTGTGTGAGGTTTTCTTCCCTTGCTAATCTCATAATGAATGCCTAGCTCATGAGTTTGCCCTGAAAAAATCCAAGAGCTGATCGGGTGCCAGCGCAAGGATTTCAACAGAGGCTGAGATGACTCACGTCAGAACCTTCTTAGTCACTAATGTGTTTGCTAGCATAAAGGTATTGCATGTGAAGTATTCAATGCACATTGGCACACTAGATCTGGGTTTAAACTGTAACCATTTGTACTCAGCATATTGCACTGTTCGCTTTGTTGTCCCCGGTGTCCTTCAGGTGAAAGAAGGGGCCATCAATTTCCTCTCCAGGGAGATGGTCCACAGGGTAGAAGCAAAACAGCAGATCCCCATACACCTAATCTCATGTGCTTGAGGTACCTCCAGCCCCTGAAATCCACAGGAGGGATCCATCAAGATCTTTCACACCTCCACAACACTTTCCAGGTTTGCTGTCCATTGTGTCAGGAGCTCATCCCATTTCACACACTCCTGAGAGTTCTCCTTCACAGGAGTGCCACTACGACCAAGTGGCTGATGATGCTGCTGGAGTGTGTTTTGCTTCTCCCAAAACAGCTGAACAACCATTGCTTTTCATTGCCACGGTCTGGAACCACCACCGCATCCCTCCACTAACTGTGGGTTTGGCAGCTGAGAGATTTTTTGCTTGTTTTTAAACATAGCACCTCTTTTTCTTATACCTCTCTTCCTTCACTGTGCTCTAGCTGCCAGCATCAATGAGTTAATTCAGCCATTTAATTCAGAGAGCTGTTTGCACGATGAAGCTTGCAATCATCATTCATGGGAAGAAAAGGATTCCCATTGCACTGAAACAGAAAAACTTAGGGTCTGGTGATGTAGCTCCAGATAGGAGTCAGTTTGCTTGTGTGTTTGTTTGCATTTAATAAAATTCCTTCCCCCTTCCTTGCATATATCAATAAGACAATAATCAGGTTTTGCAGTAAAACACATCAGTCATTTTATTGTCACAGTTTTGTGTGCAGCTCCAGTGTCAAAGGGTATCTGCTGCCTTACAACTGTCTGAACAAGTTGGGCATCCTCTGTGTGTTTGAAGACCTCCAAGCCTAGTCTGTATGAGCTTTGCACTCAGCCTGTACCAACTGGCATCAAAAGGTTTTCCGAGGGGCAGCGGGTAGCATGAAACAGCTGAGCTGTGTCTGGTCATGCTTCAACTCCCTCTATCCCCAGAAAGCCTAAACCACATTGGCTTTGCAAAAGATCCAGTTTTTTAAGGGAATTTTTCACTAATGAGTTCACTCACCTTAGTAGAAAGTACTCCACTGAGCTGGGCACTGGCTTTTATGTGTCCTTTGAGCCCACCAGAAATGCACACAATCACTCCCAAAGCAAACACATTTCAGTATGGCTACCAGCAGATGAAACAGCAGACTCTGTTGGCATGGATGAGGTTATTGCTTGAGAAGAAATTGCAGGACTAGACCCCTAAGGAGTGAAAGCCAAGTAGAAGATAGAGCTGACAAGATGTTATGTGTACTCTCCAATACCACTGTGTCCACTACTTGCTACATGGCCCTCTAACATCTCTCCCTTGCTTTTCTATGAAACAATCGGTATATTTTCAGCTCAGAAATAATTTCTTTTGAAGTTTAAAAGCAGGTATGTCATAGCTAAAACAGCTGTTCAGCAACTACACAAGCAAGAGGCAGTCCACTGTGCTGCTGTTTCAGTGCTGAGCTGGCTTTGCACATCTCTTTCCCAGGGCAGAGAAGAAGCATGAGGAAGCATGGCTAGCTAAAATGGAATCCACAGAGATCCACAGCCTGTGGATGGGTTTAAGCTCCACAACATGTTGTTGTCTGAAAGCTGGTGCATAGAGAATGTTGCCTCCATTGTAGTCAGTGGAGACAGACCAGATGTGGGCTTTCCCCTACTGCTTAGAGGCTTCTTTTAAGGTTGAAATAACTAGCACACTTGTCCATTCCATGCATTCCAGAACATTGTTTCAACACAAGTATGGAATCCTCAAACCTCAACACCTGTGTATTCAGGGAATTTAGGATGAGTTTTCTGCTTTTTCACCACCACTCTTGGCCTGAGGCTCTCGCCTCACTGGTGCTAGCCATGGCATGGGCTGAGCAACCCTGATGAGGACAGCATGACAGAGTGGTCCTCCACAGCTCTTCACATGGCTCTCCGGAGAGCTCAGTCCCAATGCACAGAGACCTCAGAGCAAAAGAAGACCATTGTGAGATCATCTACAGCTTGTAGATCCCCATTGCAGCTCACCAGTCACTGGTGCCATGCCAGGCTTCATTTCCTGATGAGAGGCTGGTAGCTGGTCTGCCTTGGCACAAGTTAGGGCAGTTGTTTTGGTACCTGTAGCACATGCCAGCAGCATGTTGTAAATTCACCTGGTGTCATGAAGCATCACTTCAGACTACTGCCACGGAAGAAATCATGGGTAAAGGAGAGCACAATTTATGGAAATGAATCTCATTTCTCCTAATAAATAGAACAGAGGGCTGCAGACATTTTCATTTTCAAACACTGGGTCTTACTCATGAACCCTGTCTTTCAAAACAAACCACAAGCCAATGACCTCTGGCATGTGGTGTGCCTGCCACAAGATGTGAATAACAGCATAAATACATTCCTGTCAGCCTGCTTATGGCCATTTCTCATAATATCTTGGAACAGCACAGGAGACCACACTGAATATGAAGTTTCCATGATTAACCAATGGTTTCCAGTGCTGTGATTATGGTTTAACCAAAGATTATTACTTTGTGCAGCCCAGCACTTCAGCATCATCATCATCAAATTATCACGTTGCAATGACATTTTGCACCACACAGTGATTGCATTCAGGGCAATGTTCACTAAGAGGGAGAACTGAGTTGTGGTCTTCAGCAGTCTCAAGTATGAGAGGATTACAAGAAGTTTGATTTAGATAGAGCCCATACATTAGCAATTACTCTTAATAAGCTCAGAAGGAAGGAGTACTTCAAAGGCCCTAGCTATAGAGGCCCTTAAAATAGCTAAGCAAAGTCAATTTCCTGGCCTCAAAACCATGAAAAGGGAATGACGCTGTAGGATAGAGGGGAGGTAAGTCAACAGTGAGCCTATAATATCTACAATGCTTTCATGTAGAGTAGAGATGTTGATTTCCATTCATTGACATTTAAACACTTATTCTGTTTATCAGTGGAAGATGTATTATTATTTTGGTACTTTAAGGTGAAAAACAAAACTGAAAATTGGGTTGGTTCACATGAGGCTATTTATTTAGTATGAAGTCAAACCATGTTGCTTTCATTCTTAACTTATAGTGTGAAACTGTATTGTAAAAACAAGTCATTCCAAGT
This sequence comes from Agapornis roseicollis, assembly GCA_002631895.1. Taxonomy (NCBI): domain Eukaryota; kingdom Metazoa; phylum Chordata; class Aves; order Psittaciformes; family Psittacidae; genus Agapornis; species Agapornis roseicollis. The sequence continues at coordinate 238,668 of NDXB01007503.1, read as the reverse complement.
CAAAGTTAAAATCTACAAATTTATATCTTAACATGGACTATTTTGATTTTACTTTATATATGTATGTGTATATGTATATATGTGTGTATATATATATATATATAAAAAACAAAATGTCAGCCAGGGCTAGGGGCATTCACCAAATCAGCATCACCCAGTCCTGCAATTCTAACTCAGATTTGTTATGTGGATGATGATGGTGGGTTCTAACTCTAGGAAACAGTAGGTTTTGACTTGGTCAAGCTCTGGGCGGATCGTGCACTGGAAGTGTTTTAGGTGGAGGTTACAGCTCAAACTGCACCTTGTCCTTACCTGCAAGTTGTGCCCTGATACATCCCTGCCACATCAGAGATATGTTGTGTGGTCACAGCAAACAGTGGAGCTGCACGAACATTGAATAAGCCATTCCTGAGATTTAGTTTTGATTTGGTTTAGGGTTTTTTTATGGTTTTGAAGTTAGTCACCCTTTCTAGGGGACAAACTGAAATAACCTTTGCAAACATTACTCCTGTAACTGCATTCTCAGGTCAGAAGCTGGCTGGGACCAAGTACAACAACATCTGTTAAAATAGCTGACAATGAATCACATAAACAAGAGATATTTCTCTAAGGGAAGAGTCAATCTGGGCTGCACCACTGAAGGAAGCAAGCTTGGGTGACAGCTTTCAGACAGTGCATGGTACATTAACTGAATCCCACTTTGCATGTTTTTGGAGAGGGAAAATGAGGAGGCAGTGGACTATATGAATTAGTTTTATGCTTTTTAAAGAATTTAATCTCACGTAGTTGGGGAAACCCATAATCCTGCAACACTTGAGTGAATGTTGTGACAGGAACCAGTCCCTGGTTGAACTACTTGACTGGTATTATGCAGAAAGATTACTCAAGGCAGAGCTGTCAGGTCAGTCTTGTGTTAGAAAAGATTTCAAAGACGTTTATTTTTTTGTTCTAATCCTTTAGGTTATTCCAAATTTTAGTCTTTTGGGCAAATTTCACATACTTTGCTTTTATGGGAAGAGCTTCTTTAAACATTAACTGAAAATGATGCCCTTTGGTGCTTTTAATTCACTGTCTTTGCAGTAATTTGTGCCAGAAAAAAGGAGGCAAGGGAGCCCTTATAAAGTTCTATTAATTGAAATAAATGAGCCATGCTTCTGAGAACAGTGTACCATAGAGGAAGGGCTGCCTTTTGAATCCTGCTCCCACAGCTGTCCCTTGTGATTTCAGGCATGCCATAAAATCCACTGTCCACCTCATTTTCCCACCTTATTAAGATGGGGCTGAGGTTGTTCTTTACGTGACACCTCTGGGTGTTGTGAAGTCTAACTCGGTGCTTCAGAAGTAGTTTGAAGAACTGGAGTTTTGTTTTGAAAACCATAGCAAGCATTAGCCTTTCCCAAAGAATGGCATTTATGAGCGTACTTTCATTACTCCCTTAGTTTGTTCTTTTTCATTTTGAGCCTGGAAAAATGTGTTGAAAAGCATTTAAGTGGGGCCTCTGGGAGAAATCAAGCTTCTTGCAGAGTGGGAGCCCTTAGGAGATCACAGAGCAGTGAGATCAGTGCCCGGAACCCAGAAGGCAGCAATGGAAACTCCCACTAGAGCCTGGACCCAAAGCTTCCAACTGGTGTTAGGTAGGACCCAAACACTTGACTTTTCCATTTAACTCTTAATTTTCCCCTTGACTCTTTCATTTGTACATTCAGGCTCAGTGAAAGGTGAAGGTGAGAATGGCACATAGAGTAGTATGTGTCTGCTCCCTTCCTCCTCTCCTCCCCAGACATCATTCCCATCCATCCAACTTTTTTCACAGATATGGTATCATTTGTGTCTGTGGGTAATCTCTGGGCAGGAGAAAAAGATTATTTTAAAAGTTCAAGAGAAACATAATCCAGCACATTTATGAGTGTTTTTCTCCTCTTCCCTGCCTTTGAATGACTGGAGTTTTATTATTCCTCTTGACCTCATGCTGAGATAGGTACTTTCCTTTCAAGCAGAGCCTGTTGCTGGCAGCAGGCTACAGAGACTCTAAACCTGGTATACACTTTCCTCTTCATGTCTGAGTCTTCCATTAACGCCAATACTTTATCTTTTTTTTTCCTCTCCCTTTGTGTCCACACTTTTGGATAAAGGTGGCCCTGGAATGTTGAGGTTTCAAGGAAAGTTAAGATAAGGATTATGTTGAGCAACTAACCAGATCTCAGAATTTTACTCTCTTCACATGCACCATGATCTCACTTCACGTGTCTTTTGACAAGGCCTGCTGAGCCACAGGGAAAGACCCAGGTGTTAGTGCATCATCATTAAGCCCACTGTGATGGGGAACCAAGCCTAACCTCTAGCCTCGGACTCTGCATAGAGGCCTCTGCCTTCCCTCATGAGCTCAGCAGGGGCAGATTTGTTTGTGCAGGCCACAAACAGCGTCAGAAAACCCCAAACAAATGCTTGGCTCTTCATGAGCTGCTTGCATTTCCCTTGGAGGAAAAGGCAGCAGCAGGATAAAGTCATTGTGTGAGTTAGGTCCTGCCCTGAGGCCCATGCACAGCCAGAGAACACAAACAGCATTGTCCACCGCATAACCACACAACCACCACCATTGTGTTTGCAGTGCAAATATTATCTGAACTCATGTGTCTTCAAGAGGATCCTTCTGGTTGAGAGATGATATCACAAGGCTCTGTGCCTACTTTTGGTCTCAGTCATTGCTAAGAGAAAAACAGTTGCTGGCAAATTCCTTGAATTTGCTTACTTCCTACAGTTTGGATGAAGACAGTTTATTCAGGAAAGATGGGTAGGTGTGAGTTTCTGTCTCTTCCCCTTGTGAGGATTATTTTTGCCAGTGCAAACCAGAAAATAATAATGCTCCCATTAAAGATGAGGTGAATGCTCATGAAAGCCTTGCTTGAGTGGGTGGAAAGGACTTTGCACAGGATGGAGCTTGGGACAGACCTGCCCTTGCCAAGACAAACAGCTGCAGAGATCTCTGGAAAGAAAAAGGGCCCTACTGCACTGCTGTTCAAATAATTCAGCCACACAGAGCTAGTTGGGGTTGGGTATCCAACATGCTATAATTAAAACCAATGGCTTTCATATGAAGAAAGAAAATGTGAATTGTAAGTCACACATAAGGATTGGAGATCTGATATTGTTGGGACAACAAACTGATATTCCTTAAGACAATAAAGATATAAGACCTGTGCAAATCAAAGCAGAAAGCTCCCACTTTCCTTCCTACATCTGTCTTTCATTTGCTTTGCCTCTATCTGCCTGTTGTTGGTGTTTTAGCACATTATCTTGGTCCCTTTGTCCAAAATGCATTTCATTCCAAGAAGGAAGGGAGCTCCAGGTGTGAATGAGAGCTGTGAGCATGAACTCGCTGTTGCAGTTATTGTTGTTATCATTCCTCTGAAAATCAGCTTGCTGGAGGTTTGGCTCTGTGCAATTTGTTCTGCCATTTTAACTGTATCCTTGTTAAACGTGGAAAATGGAATGAAGCACGGTGCTTTGGATGATGGCTTGCACCCAAAAGTGCAGCCCAACCTAATGAAGAGCTGGCATGCTGTGGAGCAAGGTATTTGAGATTGCAAGATGGAGACCTGCTGCTCAAACGAATCAGTTGATCAGGACTTAATGCAAAGCTCTGGCCAGTTAGTGAAAGGCTTTTGGCTGGATGTTGGCTCAAAGTCTCACCAAATCTACATGCATAAAGTGGTTTACAAGGTTTTAAACCTATGGATAGGGCAGAGTGGTTTGTTAGACATGCAGACTGTTGTATAGGCACAGGTTAAATCAAAGATGTACCTGATTTGGGGGCCTGACTCATGTTTTTACAGCTGTAAAAGTATGGAGGCAATGCCAGGACACTGGCCTTGGGGTCTGTCCCATCATCCTGAAGTCCTGACACTTGAGTCTCATACAGCAGTGCTCTTGAGACGTTCTATTGCTGACACAAAGAGCACCCTTGGGTGCATGAGATGCCACGGGCTAGTGTAGATGTAGCACAATGTGGCTGCTGGGCACCTTTTCATCCCAGCCTGTGCATATTTGCACTGCTGTTACTGTCTGCCCTCCAAAACCCAGTACCTGAAACTCCCTCACTAAATGTACAGGGAGATATTAAAAAGCTCTTCTTTGTTGTGGGAGAAACAGTACATTAAAAAGACTAATACAGAATTTGCAATGCTCAATAAAGTTTCAGTGTTTTATAGTTTAAGATCCCAGTGAAATTAAGTAATTGCATTTCCACCATCCAGCTATTTAGCAATCTAAACACATACTATGTTTTCCATTACTATTGTTCCCATTACTGGCAGTAGACTTGTGGGTGTCTGGTTATGTTTGCCTTTGGACATCCCCTGTGATTTTTGGAGTTCCTGTGGCTCCATCTGCACATCCATCTGGGCCCTGATCTTTTAATATATTTCTCAGCGGTCCACATTGCTCCAGTTGAGCCCCTGGAGATGCTGCAGAGCTCTTTTTTGTGGCTACATTAGACGGGCACATCGTTGAGATGAGTCTGGAGCACAGACTGCCATAACGTTAAGCTAAACTCCAGCTTTCCCCCAGCTTGGTATGACATGTTCAGTCCCTCCACAAGTCAGGTGCAGTAGGAACAGCTCTGCCCTGATTCAGTGGTGATTAAGTGCACAAGCGATGATGTGTTTTCCTTCAGATGTGCTGCCTCATATACATTTGCCTGTAAGTCACACTATAACCTCATTTCTAAACCAGTGATGGTTATGCGATCACTGTGCTCAAACTGCCCCTTCACCAGCAAGGTTTAAAACTGCTCACATGGGGTTGGAGGTCTCAAATACAACACTTCTAAGAGTTCCATGAGAATAGGAAGCTTTATTAGTACCTCTGCTCAGGGAGAGGTGGTAAGTTAAATCATTAATAAATACTGCCAAATCTGCAGTGGCGTGAAGGCAAGCCATGTGCTAAAAACCCCCAAAAGTCTTCATTAGGTGCGTTGTTCACAGCACAACGTGCTTAAGAAAATAGAATATGAGACTTGCCAAAAGATAGACACTCAGGCATCTTATGCTTGAATTCTCTGCTATAGACCAAGGGCAGAAGGTCTCTTTAGTGTTTTCCTCCCGTTTAAATACTCATTGGGAAGAGAAGACCAGCAACAATCTGCATTTTAATTTAAGCTCAAACTGGTTAAAATAAATGAAGAAACAGGCAAATAAGGCAGCAGACTGAGGTTGGGTATTTCTGTACTGAGATGCTGAGCAGAAGCCATCCATCGTTAGCCTGGACCAAAGAGGGGTGCAGGGCAGTGGTGCAAACCTCTGCTCAGGGACATCTGGCTGTGGTCCACAAGCCCTTGGGGATCCCTGGCCTAATGCTACAGTGCAGTAGACTGAGAAAAGGTGTTAAATGCATTACTAGTACAGCCAGAGGTCTGTACTCTCAGTGGAAAACACTAGAAGGTCACAAGCTGAAACAATTGGAAACTACTGAGCAGACAGAAACACAGAGAGCACACAGAGGCCTTCATTTAGTGAAATGCTCCTTCCAACTTGCTCTGTGTGGGGAGCAATTATGGGTGGCACTCAGGTGGTTTGGGAACTGGAAAGCACTGATCCAAAAAGGAGATAGGCTGCTATGCGGCAATGCGGACACTAAGCTATTCAACAAGAAACCCTATCTTCTGCCCTGAACTTTTCTCATCACAGCTTCCCCTCTTTCCGGTGCAAATCTATAAACAGGAAAATCTCAAGTTAGAGTAAAAAGCTGCAATTACAGTCTAGGAGTACAGAAAGAGGTCAAGGGAAGGAGAAGCTTAAGCAAACGGCACCACTGAGCCAGTATCTGGCTCCGCTGGCTGAAGGTTTGTATTGTTTTCAGACCTGTGGCTGAACATGACCCTTAAGAGCAATGGGATGTGGCAGCCTGGGACTGGCCAGGAGCAGGGATAGCTGGCAATGCAAAAGTGGACAGGGCAGGGTTAAGATGATGGACCACACAGACTTTCCAGGCTGCATGTCCCAGAATAGAGATGGCAAGTAGCTTTGACTGCTTGGTATGTCAACGGATGGGCTCTTTTTAAACTATGCTTTTAGAGAGGTTTCCCTCTGCTGTGCAACAGCAATTCCTTCCAGTGCCATGGTTAGCTCTGCTCCAGTGTTTATACTTCCCACTGCATTTCCTACAGTGGATATTTCTGAAACAGCTTTGCTGGTGGAGTCCTCTCAAAATTGTGTGTTAAAGACTAAATGACTTACCTAGCACATAATTAAGAAGCAAAGGATGCTGCGATCAGCAAGAAGTCTGCAATGTCAGCTATATGGCAGGATTTGGATGCAAGAAAGAGGAATATGCCAAGAAAAAATGAGTAAATCCCTGTATCTCGGTGCAGAGGTACCTTCTGCTCCAGCCCCGATGGAGACACAGATCCGGCATTACTTTATTTGCCAGCAGCAGCAGCAACAGCAGTTCAAAGGACACCAACTGTTTGCACTAAAGAAAAGCAGTTCCTGAAGCCAGCAGGACTGAATGCAGATGCTTCAGCTGGGCTTTTCCACACTCTCCAGCTACTTTGTGCCAAAGGGCTTCCCACCTCTGCTGCCCCTTACCCAGTGTGAGAGCCGATTCTGTGCTTCCGAAAGGCAGAGCTAGAGGTGACAGTAACGTGTCCCACTGTAGCTCCATAGCTTTCGATGTTGTTTTGCAATCATAAGTATCCCGAGGGAAGGGAGTCGTTAAAAGGGAAGAGCTTGGTTCTGCTTTCACTAACAAAGGCCCTCTTACTACTGTAAGCTTGTCAGGGCACTTTCTTGCCTGTTCCTCACTGTCTGGGAAGGGGAGGCGAATCTGCTTGTGCACTGTATGGGATACTCTTGTTAATGCCCTGTGTCAGGCTGAAAGGCTGCAGGGCTCATTATGTGCTGCCCTGGGCAACGTGGAAATGAGCAGGGTGAAACATCCCAAACCCTTCCCTGTGCCTCAGTCTCATCCGTATATCAGAGTTTCCCCCCAAAATTCAGGTCAGTGTTCCTTACAATCCCTGCTCTTGCACTCACCCATGCCAAAAAAGGCCTTTGTGTTTGGGGTTTCTTGCGTTTTCCCACTGAGCCTTTGAAATGGTGGAGGCAAGCACAGCTCCCAGGTCCTGTATCTGTCATTTGGAGCCTTTCCCTCTGCCCAAGCCCCACTCAGAACATGCCATGAGGTTAACCAATGGCTTCATTCGAGCAACACAGATCCAAGCCTGAGGTTGCTCCAGATTTGTTACATGCCAGGGGCAGCAAATGCTTCCCAATAAAAAGATGTTTCACATCTCTGCAGGAAGGGACTTGACAAAACCACATCTTTTTATGAGGAACCTTCCCCAGAGGTTGATTTCCTCCATCCCACGTTGGTCTTGGGCAAAAGAGAAGCAGCATGCATAAGCTCTACAAACTGAATGTTCCCCTTTGGTAATTCCCTATCTTTCAGTGCAAAGAAAAGAACCTAGACATACAAGATTCTTTTGCTATGGATTTATAATAACATTTTATTAATATATTATGCTACAAAAATATTTTGATAAAATAATATTAGAAAGCATCTTTTTATTACACTCTTCAAAACAGTTCACAAAAGCAGGAGGCGGAACAGGGAAAAAATATCTGAAATGTATTTGAGTGGAAAACTGACAAACATGCAATTTAAAACTCAGTGTGAGCGGGAACCTGCAGGATGGTTAATCCTTCCTATAGAAGAACAGTATTGACTACTTACTGGAAAGACCTCTCTGCCTTTAGCTAGTTAAGGTGCCTCCTGAAAAGCCAGTCAGAGGAAAGGGTGCATTTGGGGTGGGACAAAACACACGCATACAACATGTTTATGTACACATACACATGTATGCATGTGTGTGAGCACACACACACACACACACACATGCACCCTGTGATCTCAAAATCGGGCAATTAACTTTCTGCTTCAGTTAAGCTGAACCAAGCTTAAACTGAAGCTGAACTCCAGCACTCCATGGGACATTGATCACTTCAGAGGTATGACAAGCCCATATACTTTTTGGATATAATATAGGAATATGGTACTAAGCAAAGTTTGGAATGATAACATTTATGCTGAGATAATAACTTTGGCACTTTGGTTTCTCTAACATAAATATATGATGGGAAATTCCTCCCTAACAGTGGTATATGGTAATGACTGGGTCATATCATTCAACTAATCAATGCATTAAACACAGATTAAGTTCTCCCTCTTTCCATCTCTTTCTCCACAATTGTATATTGAAGAACTTAAATAAATATACAGCTCTGTACCTTGGGTGTTCCTAAATTACAGTGGATCTTGGAGGAATGGGAAGGGAAGTTCAACAAAGCAGATTTTAACACCTGTATAAAGCATAGTTATCATAAATCATGTTCATCATTTATTGCCAGAAGAGGTATTGCATTATTCAACAGCCCAAGGGATTGCAGAGGAACTACATCAGTCATAAAATATAAAAGACCTTCTGTCCCAGCTTACTAACTGGTTCTCCAAGTGGCAGCACATGTTAATATAGCATCTGTACTTAAACATAAGCAAGAAAAGCATTAAAACAATGAAAGAGTGGACGTTAGATCTGTTGCTGTTGGTATGGAATATTTATTCCATCAGGGCAAGAGCTTGGCAGATAATTAGCACTCATTTATAATGTTATAGTTACATATAAAGTGAATTGTATTGGTTCAGTTGTAGCTGAGTTAAAAAGATGAATCATATGAGAGTCAGCTTTGGACTCATCCAAAATCATGTCTTGATTGTTAGACATTGTGTGAGTCTCTTGATTGTGCTTCTCAGAGGTAAAGCAAACAATCAATCACTGATGTTTACCATTATATATACTGGACATATATATATATATATATATAGTGTATTTTGTTAAATCTCCTGCTCTTGGAATCTTGTGATTACATGGAATCTGAGCTGTCCTTTGGAAAAGGAAGCAGTTGGTTCCTAGCTTTCCAAGGAACCCACAGAGAAAACTGAAGTCCCAAGAAGCCAGTAGTGTCACTTCAAGAGCATGTATCAAATCTGATGCACACTTTTTATAAACTCCTGGTGAATATAATCATGATCCATGGCAATGGATGTGCACAGATCTGCACTAACCAGCATGAGGGTATTTTAGTTAATACTGGGCTGCTGTAGCTGATTAATAAATAATCCCTTTTATCAATCACAGTGAGGGTCTCATTTTCCAGCATTGCTATGCTTACATGCCATGTATTGAAAGTTTACCCTAAATTGTGCTTTAGGGTAGAGACAACAGAATAAAAGTTTGCTTAGAGAACTGTGCTGAACCCATTCACGTGGGGTTCCTGAGCTAGGATCTATTTGAAGCTACTTAAGCTTATATTTCTTGTAAGCCTTCTTCAAAGAAGACCATCATAAGACCAAGTGACCTAAATGCTTTCAGGCGGCAGAAGTCAGGTGTGTGCACCCCAAAAGCCAGGAGACACCTTGCTTTGACACCTGCACTGCAGGATGACAAACTCAGGGAGCTTGGTGCGCTCCAGCGACATTCATTCATGTCATGGAATTATGGACAAAATGCCAGGAAATGCATATAAGTTAAAACATACTTTGATATCCAAGCTATTTACATACTGTGATAGGAAAACATACCACGATAGCTGAGCTACTGAATATTGAGTATTACTGTGCAGTCAAGGAGCGACCCAGGAAAAAAGCCCCATTGGTGACAAACAGTGACTATTCTGTGCAGCATAACTACAGTTGTGAGTGTGGAGATATCTGTGTGCTCCTAATATTAAGAGAGCCCCAGAGGCTTATGTAGAAAGCCACAGTTTGGGAAACGACAGAATTGTAATTTCTAGTCTTGGTGCTGTTGGTGGTTTTCTGCTCTTTTCTCTCTCCCTTATCTTTATGTGGTCTTTTCTATTTAGAATGTAAGTTTTCCAACAACTGGAATTATTTCTGGATTCGATCAGATTACAAAACCCAAAATCCAATGGGCTTTGGTTTGTTGGCTGTTCACTTTTACCATGTAACTTATCACCCTTAAGACTGGCCTACCTTATTTCCATTTCAATTTTTGCAAGTAAGACATTGTAATTCAGTACTGATCTCTGTCTTGAATACCTCAGGAGAACCAATCACCTTTATAAATGCATTAATGTTGAATTTCAAGGTCTGTCAAGCCATTATATTCAAATGAAGGCATTTCTAGAGTAATAGCTCAAATAAAACCAAAATGAAAGTTCTCTAAATATGTTTCCAATATCCAGCCCTGTGCCATAAATATTATGCAAGGTGAATGGCTTCTGTCCAAAACTAACATCTCTAATCTTCTGCTAGCCAAAATACACAATATAAAAGTATGCACAGGGTGCGCTTGAAGCTCACGTTTGGGGCAAAGCCCAAAGTTTTCCATTCACCCTTATCAATGGTTGCGCTTGAAAAAAAATAAGGGCACCTTATAGCACTGACCAAAAACCTACACAGCCTTCTGTCAGGAGCAGAGCCAAGGCTGGAGGTCATGGTGCGGAGTAAGTCAAAAAGAAGTTATCTGTATTCTCCCTGGCTTTTGGAAGACAGTGAGTTTGGATGAAGGATGGAAAAGCTCAGTATTTCATCATGGATTTGAATAAAACTATGTGCTTTTCGTTGCCTAATTATTTTTTAACCTACTTACATGAATTAACTTGGTATGACAACAAACTGTGACTCCTAAGCTATGTGTCACTGCAGGCTTGAAGATTGCATGGAACCACCTGCAATCCTGGCGTCCAGGCTGTAGGGCTGGTGGGAAACTGACATGATGGTTTTCAGTCAGCCTTTAATCAGTATTATTATAATCATTATAACCTGATTTTTTTTTTCCCAAGGTGGAAAAGAAGCACTGCTTTTTCGTAAGGAAAACGTTGCCTTGAATCTCTCTGTTTTTCAAGTCTTCTTTTCTAACTCCGATGTTTTCATCACATATTTGGGATTGCTGGTTTGTAGATAACCTAGAAAGAAAAACACTATTCCAACCAAAATTACTTCTCTGGTTGAAACTGTTGCATCCAAAGGGATTTTTTCATAATGCTTTGTTGGGGGAAAAGAAAAAAATCAACCTTATTAAACATCGTAATAGGTTTTAAGATGGACATGGGTTTCTTCCCATATTCATCGCATTCATGAAAAGCAGCTGCTTTTAGTGTGTAAGGTGGTGTAACTTTTCCATCTAAGTCAGTAGAGGTACCATAGGCTACAAAACGGAGGAATGTTCTAGATGTCTCCATACAGAGACACAGGGCTCTTTTGACTCCTGTGCTCTTGAACAGATTTTGGAGAATCAACACAGGGGTTAATTTGGTTCCTGTGCTCTTTAACAGATTTTGGACAAGTCATAATTAAGCATGGAGATATCAGCTCCAAGCATCATAATAGCAAGATGAAGAGGAATCTGTAGATGTTTTTTGTCCCCTGTTTTTTCCATCTGCATTAATACAAGTGGTTCAAGGCTCTACAGATTAATAGGGCACTACACCTTTATACCCTATAGACAGACCAAGTTCTATCCTCATTTATGCTGGGAAAGGTTCTAGGCTTGCATTTATATAAAAAGAGGGAGAGAAGAAAATAATTCCAGTGGGAATATTACAGACTTCAAAAGCAATTTTTTATTAAGAAAAAAGGTGTCTTAATTTGTGTTAGCTAATGGATTAATCCCAGGGCAAAGAGTGAAACTGGTAATTTCCAAAGAAGTTAAATAGCTTAGTTAAGGATAACAGCAGAACTTATAGGGTTATCTTGACTAATGACTTATTAAGTCATATTAAAACAACTGGTGTTTTAGGATGTAGCAGCTAACGAGTTAGGAATGCACCTATTTTTCTAATGGGCATAGGCCACAGAGAGCAGGACCTTCTTTATTCAGTGTAAACTATGCTAATGAGATAAAAGAAAGTAAAATAAAGAGGTTTAGCAGAAATGTACTTATTGAACAGCTGCTGTAAAAGGTAATGGTTCAAGGAAGAAAGAAGGCATTCATTTGGTGTCCGTTCAGACATTTGCAGAGTTGTCAGAAAACAAATATAGAAAATATTAATTTATCTGTTTCACCATCACTACTGATTAATAGGGATGTTATTAACATATACAACAAGAAAAATAAGTTTACCAGTCGAATAAATACATTTTTTTTTTTTCTTTTTTGTTTTTTTTTTTTCTTTATATGAACATGTGTATTTTACAAAACCCCATAGCACTATGGGAAATAAAGATCCTTCTACAAAAAGAAGATGTAAGTCAGTGTTACAATAAAGCTTTAGAGTTTCAAAATGTATCTGGGCAAAGAGACAAAATCAGCTAGAAGGCACTACTGAGTCACTGAGAAGGTCCAGATTGTAATTGTTGTCTTAACCTCCGATTCATTCATAAATTATCTCTCTTCTCTATTCCAAGGGATTGCAAGTAATCCTAATGCGGTCAGGAAGGCTGCAGCAGATTCAGGAGTAAAGAAGCTATGGCCACGCAGAGAAGAGAAGTTACTGATGGCCATAAAAGGCTGGCTGAAGCTGAGCTTGTAGGTTGAGGCTGGGATGGGCGATCTGAACGCGGTCTCTGATCCAGCTGGTTTGAAATCCAAATGGGAGGTTTGACTGTTATGTAGCCATTGGTTATCCTGATATATGAAGGCAACGTGGTGGTGCTAAGAGAAAACACAAGAGAAGGAAATTAAGCTCTGTGAGCTGTCACTCTATGGAGTAGTAACAACAATGACAATCACCATTATTATTGTTTGCATGCATTAGACATGCAGGGAGAGCCCCAGGGGCTAGTAAGTGTAATGATCTAGAAACAGCTCTGATTTAGGATGCCCCTCAGCTTCTTCCTGCTGGTAGAATACAGCCAAAGGAGGCATCACTCTTGATCTGCCTAACATATTGCATTCAGTTTTTTACTGACCAGCATCAGCGACTGTGATAAACATATCTTTATGCTGACTCAGGATGACATCATTCTTATGTTCTTAGGTACCTTCTTGCCACCAAAGGCCTCAAAGTTAGTCATGTCTCAGAAACATGTCTGTCTGACCATGGCCTGGATGCTAAGTACAGGAGGGGATAGAGAACATGCCCTTTCCCTGTTCCACAAGCCACAAAGAATTTCTCAGGATCCCCTTCCACAACTGACAAGCTTGAGCAGAGGAGACAAAGCAGCTTCATTTCTTTTCTCCCAGCTTTAAACCATTTTGAATTAAATCACAATGCCAGAACCAAACTCAGTGTGCAGCTTCCCTGTGCATTTGCCTCAACAGTGGTGTGATTGCTTATTGATTGTAGCTTGAGTTAGTACTTTGATTTGAATTTGCAAGTTGGAATTCATCATGATTCCCATGATGCTGTAGGTCAAAAAGGTCCATTTACAATTGATTTGAAAGTTTCAAGTTGTAATCTCCATTTCATAAAATGCTTCCATTGCATCCATTATTGGATGATCCATAATCCACCGCTTGTCACAGAGCAGCACAGCCAAACATGTAAAATGTGCAAGGTGGATTCTGGACTTAAAAACAAGACATTCTGCTGTGGAGCAAGGACAGAAAAGACAAGTTCTCCTCAAAACAAGACGTGACACTAATACCCGCAGATTTTCTTGTGTTACTCTATGAATCTTCCATAAAAGGGATTTGGAGGCACTGAAAATGACTGCCGAATAATTTCTTATGGGATAAGAAGCTATGCAGTTTTCTAAATAATTAGCTATGGTATCTGAGATCCTGACCTTGGAAGAAAAAGGCTGCGTCTTGCCTAGTATCAGATAAAATACCTTGCTCCAGAATCACACACAGTAATCAAATTTAGTAGCACTGAAAGCTTTGGGTTTTTTTTCTGTCTAAGCAATACCAGGGAGGGCTTTTAGCTCAAATGCATCAAATGTGTTCAGTCAATCACAAAGTGTGAGGAGATCTGAGTCCATCCAGAACAGTAAATACTGGCAAATACAAACACATGTGGGTCTACATCAAATCCAATAGTCAATCAGTGCACATTACACTTCACACTGGGTTTGGGGATAATTAAATTCATTTCTTCCCTCAACCTTTATACTGTCACCTCAACCTTTATCCTGTCACCTCATCTTCTGTAGCTAGAAGCAATCTTAACTAATGTGCAATGAGTAAGAGTAAAAAAAAACAAGCAGCACTGAATTAAAGACATGGGAATAGATAATCAGTCTAACTAGTATTAGACTTTGACAGTAAGAAGTGGTGCTTGCTCCAGAGGAACAAATTGCTGTAAATACAGAATTCTGAAATCAAGCCTTGCTGGAGAAAGCTCTTATCTAAACTCCTATGGTGAGCTGTAGGTTTATGCCTTGAACTGATGATGCAAGACACACAGCTTTAGACTGCATCAAAACTACTGCAGTCACTTAATACAAACAGTTGATTTGGGATAAGCTGATGCTGCTGTTTAAAACTGGTCCAGCTTTTTTGAGCAGCTAACTTAGTGCTGTCAAGAATGATACCAGATTAGGCACTCTGTATCCAGGCTCCAGTGGTATATGTAATGTAAGTAAGAATGGCCTTACTACAGTGAATACAAAGCATCATTAAAGCATATTTCTAAGAAAACTAGGTACTAAATGCTCTGTGTAATTCAACAGAAATGCAGTCATGCTCCAACTTTTAATCCAGATCTCATTTATCCTGTTAAGTGATGCTGTGGTACACAGACCTGCCAACACTGACTGTGGGATCACAGTTTTGGGGGTTTTCCCTAAGGTAAGTATGGGTAGGTGCTTGCACTCACCTTTCCGTTACTGTTTGTCATTTTACAGAACTACATCATTTAACCCTAAATTAAATCTTAATTAAATTAAACAGCAAGAAGAGTCTGTTTTTCAAAGTCAATTTAAAAAACACTTCCAAAATGCCATTCAGACTTGCAGTTGCTGTAGCCTGCTTCTGACACATTCTCTAGGCTTGATCCCCCAGTGAGGTGACTGAAATGGCCCTTGTGCAAACTGCCTTTCCGCACCTAAGGGATGCACTGTGTGAGATGTCCAGTGGGGGACACAAGCTGGCCAGGGAAACCCTGAAAAAATCACGAGCCCATTTCTCAGCCACCTGCAGCTAAGTGATCTCAAAGCAGTCTTAAATCAACATTTTACACTGCAATATGATGTTTCCATTTTCTAGTCAACTGCCAGAACCATATATTATTATTGTTATTATTATTTCTTCCTTGAAAACAGGTACTTTTGGGGGGAACAACCACCCCACTCCCAGTTTACTTACAAGACCTGAAAGCCCTAAGAATTTCTGACCACCCTTCTCCTCAGTCAGTGAGGTCATTTTCTGTTTCCAAGACATTTGATTTCTATAAAGGTGTCTTTGTCAAGATAAAATGCTGCTAGGTGGGGGTGTTTGTTTTTCAGAAACCTTTAAGTGCTTTATAACAGAAGAACAGTGTGCTTCCATTAATGCATACAAAGCATACTAACAGCAAATGAATCACAGCTTACCTATGTAAGATATATTCTCAATTGCAACTCTACTTCTAGCCAACTGCCAGCGTGGTTTAGAGGTACAAGTCTCCTTGCAAAACCTCTGGTCTAAGTTTGTGACTAAGCTGTTTCTATACTGAATGGGAAGAGAAACCTCTCTAGAAGGTGGTCCACCTCATTCCAGTGCAGGTCTCTAGGGGAGATTTACTCTTGCTCAGGGTCCTTATCTTTTTAGGGATTACAGAGACAGCCAGGTTAGATTACAAACTAATCTTAGAGGTGGCTCTGGTGTCAGGAGACAGCTTCTTCCCCAAACTCCCTCTGAGCGTGTCTGGTTGTGCATATAGGATCTCACTGACCCCCATCCTTCCCTTAGGATGAAAGCAGCAGCAGCTCCCTGAACTCAACTGGAAACCTTCCACTGCCCTCAAGGAAGTTTTGAGCATTCCTGAAATGAACATAGAGAGTAATACAAATCACTCACAGATCTGAGGGGTAATAATCTCAATTATTATCACGCCTTCCCTTGCCAGCTCAGGATATTCTGCATTTCAGTCTTTCGTGTCTGATAAAAATACCTTTAACAAAACATTCCGCACGATCTGTGGTGAGCAGGCAACCACTGGTTCCTCTGTTCATACCCCCCTGTTTTGCTTCTGTGTATGGGATCGTTTTAAGAATTTGGAAGGCTCCAGGTATCTTTCAGCCAAATGACCTGCGGTATCATATTCATGAGCTTGTACTTTTGAGCAGATTTTCAAATCAGTGCATTAGTCATACATTGTCTTACTATCATTAGGACGTGTAAAACTTTCCCCAGAAACAGGGCCTCAGGCACAGGCTTTGTCAACAGACCCTACTGAATCCAATTACGTGATTCAAGTTCTCTATGCTGGGGGCATGCTGGAGCACCTCCATGATTTGGGAGCACTTTAGAACTGGAAACTAAAACAAACACACATGCAACCCTTTGGGGGAATTTCTGCTCTGGTTTAGCTTGCGAGGACTTTGCAAGGAGCTCACAAACTGATTTTTAGTGTGACTTGGTTTATTCATATAAGCAAAGCTCATCTGACCACATGTGGTAGAATGGCAGAGCATAGGACCAAGAGGGGCTTTCTGGCCCATCTGTCCCAAAGGCAGGAGCAAGATCTAAACCTCTCCTCACATTTACATCTAATCCAGTCTTAAAGAAATCCTATGTGGAAATGATAGCAATTCCAGAGTCTCTGCAGACATCTATTCCAGTATTTAACCATTGCCTGCATCCAGAATTACTGCCTAGTGTTTCACCAATCATCTCCCTTGCTACAGTGCAAGTCCGTGGCTACTTCTGTCTCCATGGACAGGTTTATTCCTTTCCTCTTCTCAGCATGCTTTCATGTGCTTTGAAGACTTAACCACGTTTCACCTCAGTTTTCTCTCCTTTAAACAGTTTCCTCTGCCTTTCTTTGCAAGTCCTCAGGTGCTTTCCCTCCATCTTTTCATCTGCTCTCCTCTGGCTCTGCCTAATTGCTCAGTGTTCACTGGAGTGAGATAGATGCCCCAAACTGGGAACAGTAGGTCTAGCTGAGATATTGCCAGCCCAATGCTTTGTGCAGTAGGTACCACTGCTTCTTTATTTGCAGAGGGCAAGAAAGTGCATAAAAAACATGCAATCTGAAGGAAGATGGTCTTTTCACCACTCTTTACCCTTAAAGGCCAAACTGCCTTTATGGTAACTGTTCTGAAGCTCCTGGAAAACTGATGGTGCTCTGAGGCAGTGAGAACTGCCCGAATAATGGTGCTTTTCCCATGCATTTTTAATCTGGTGCCTCCCCTCAGTCCAAACGTGGGTTTCTGTTCAGGGTGGAGGAAGTGACCCCTTCAAGCAGAACTTACAAAGTGTTTGGGGATTTTTCTGGATCAAAGGAACTACGTAAACACATGACAGCTATTTTTAATAAATGTAAACAAATGTGGACTCAGCCAGCCTTTCTTACAATAGCATCTGATGAAAGAAGCTTATCAGGACAACGTGCCAGCAGAGATTGAACCCTGAAAAAACGCATGTTTCAACTGAATGCCTAAAGAGCTAGTAAACTGAAAGAAAACTTTTGAGTAAATACAATAATGGCTGTTTTGCATTTGTGATTTGATGTTAACCTTATGATGGTTAGGGCTTTCTTAAGTGATATTAAGCATATGCTTCCTGTTTCTTTTCAAACAAATTTTGCCCTATTTTCCCCCCCCTTTCATTTAATGAACAGATGTGAGAGGAGTTGATCACATTATTTTTCTGGTGATCAAAACTAATGTTCTGCTAGTGAAGACAATTATTCCTGGAACTAACCAGACCTATTTATGTCACCAGAATTTATCCATCAAGACGTGAAAAATACATCTGCTCTGGGACCAACCCATTGCAGTATGTAAACAAGCTGGCTGGAAACAAGTCTGACCCCAGGTATGAGAGAAAAGAATAGGTGCTCAACCAAGAGGAAAAGGTGTATGTTGGGGACGGGGTGGGGGGACTCACACTAGAAATAGCTCACAAGGATTTAACTGTAAGAGTAACCTCTTACAGGGAATGTAAGAAATTTTCATGTTATTATTTAATGTGTCCATTACATAATGGACATATTTATATAAAATAAATATAATAATATATAAAATAAATACAAAATAAATATGAATTTTTCAGGTTATTATTTAATATGTCCATATGGACGTCCCATAAAAGTATTTAGACAAGCATAGACTCCATCTATCTCTCCATCACTGACTTCTTTAAGGACACTGTTCTTGCAGCATGAGGGATAAATCCCAAAGGATGCTGAGTCTCTGGTTCTCAGCCAGCAGGATGCTAAGCACTGCAAGCACATGAGTTCTTCCAGCAAGGCTAGTATTCACATACCTACAACTCAGCACGTCCTGAAGTCCTTTGTGGGAACAAGGCCAAGAGGCTCATGCTCTTGCAAGGTTCAGTTCATTAAAAAGAAACAATAATCCAACCTGGATCCCATTAAGGAATCCAGTTTTGGACCAGAGGAGGCCACTGCTTATTTGCAGTAGTGTAGTATACTGTCTTGCATGTCTGAGCAAGTAACCAATATCACACGCTGATTTGTGGCTGATGGGATGAGCCACAAAAAAGAAGAGCCTTATTTCTACTATTTTCCCTTTACCCCAAGGTTATTGGGAGCCCAGATCTTTGGCTATTTCCCACACTGGGAGCACCCACTCTCTCTGTGAGGCAGCTGCAGCCATGCTATCAATAGAGGGATCAAGTAGCCACACTAGGAGCATTTCAACAGCCTGTCTCTCTTGATCTGAGCTTTCCTTCTGATGAGATTTAAATGGGGAACATCTTTCCACCTGAGAGGAATGTCAAGCTCTGATCCAGCCTTATTTCAATGCTTTGGTTCTTCTGGAGACTGACAGCAAGCAGTTCCCCTCCTTAAAGTGGGCATCAGTGAGCCTCTGGCCCCAGTGGAGGGGCAAAGGGCAACGAATGTTTGCAGATACAGGTCTGCTCCTCCAACCCTGCTCTTTGTTAGGACCATATCTACCATGGCTTATCTCTAGGAAAAAGAAGAGGACATTGAAGGAAAAGAAGGAAAGAGAAGCACAAGTTACACCAGGCATTGGCTCTGAATGGGCAGAAAGCTGTGAAGTATCATGCCAGGACCCTCAGTCACACTGTCACTATGTACTGAAGGACACAGTGGCGAGCAGGACACTGCACACAAGGATGGAATGCTTGGGGGGTTGAAGGGAAGTGATGTGAGGCATCTTCACCTCCTGAACGTGCAGGGCCCAGGCTGTCAGCAGCACCTGCAGAAGGTGCCATCGGTGAGTCAAGGGCAGTCCTTCAGGCAGCCTCATCTTTAGCAGGATTTAAAGGATGAGATCACTGTAGCTATGTCAGATGCAGGCTTGTAGTCAGAGCTATTCTGTTGTGTTCATGAGGAACAAAATGTCTCCAGAGGACAATCCTTTCCCCCCCAAAGGCATGTCTCTCAGGTGGGTGAAATCATAGAATAGTTAGGGTTGGAAAGGACCTTAAGATCATGCCATAAGCAGGGACACCCCACACTAAACCATGCCACCCAAGGCTTCATCCAACCTGGCCTTGAGCACTGCCAGGGATGAAGCATTCACAACCTCCCTGGTCAACCCANTTTTCCCTCTTTTTTTCTCCTTTTGACAATATGGTATCTGATAGAATTTGTTTTAGACCCCAAGGCTTCATCCAACCTGGCCTTGAGCACCGCCAGGGATGGAGCATTCACAACCTCCCTGGTCAACCCATTCCAGTGCCTCACCACCATCACAGTAAAGAATTTCTTCCTTATATCCAATCTAAACCTCCCCTGTTTAAGTTTTAACCCATTACCCCTTGATGAGCTGCTTCTGAAGATCTCTATCTCTGGAATTCAGGTCTCCTGAACCCCAGCCAAGCTCTTGCTCCAGTGAGAGCTTTGACTGGTAAGGATCAGTTCCTAAACTGGGATGGGGCCACAGGGTGGGGAAGAGGAAAACTGCTGATTCTGCAATGAAAAAAAGCAGTAGCTGGTGGAGATGCAGCTCCCCTCTATGGTAGTGTAGTAGCCCCCCAACCATAGGCATGGCAGGACAGCAGCCTGCTGTCCCCTCTTTAGGGTCTTGGCTCTGAGTGACATGAAGGAGGAGAAGGTGGCTCACTTGGATCAGGGTCTTGAGGGGGGCCATAATGGTGTAAGCAGGAGGAGGCTCAACACTGAAATGCAGCTGGGAGACTTGATTTTCATCCCTGTGTCACCCACCAAGCAACCATCAAAACTGTGTTAAATCACTTCACTTCTATCACTCCCCTGACTCTGACTTGAGTCAAGACCCTGAAGCGTTAGCATGACACCAGCAGTATTAACCCAAAGTGAAGCGTTTTGCAGGCTCTTGCTGTGATTTGCAGCTCCCAATTGCCTGGGCCACCTGCAAAATACCTCCATGATGACAAATTCAGCCCTCTGTGACACCACCCTGCAGTGAGGCTGAGCACTACAGGAACATCCCAAAGGCGCGTTGTTATGGCAAAGCATGTTATTTGCTGTGGGGCCAGAGGAAGAAATGGAGATGGGATGGAAGGTATGGGATGGGGGCAATGGAGACTGCTGCATCAGAGACAGGGGTAAGAGCAGCAGTTTGTTGTCACAGCAATGCAGCCTGAAGGTCCCCCAGGCTTGGGGATACAGTGACGTGAAGGTGGACATGAGGATGCATCTAGCAGGTAGGGAAAGAGCAGGTGAGAAACAACTCCAGCACAGCCCAAGGGCCCTTTTCTGAAGTGAACTTCTAACATGCAGGAATATTTCCTGCACCTCACAGTCAGGCTTAGCTTTCCCCCATCCCCAGAGGAGGCTGTGTATGGCCCTTTTCAGCCTCCTGCCCTGAAGTCCTTCAGGAAACCTTGCAAATACAAGTCCTGCACCCAAACATGTGGCAGTGGCAGAATCAGGCCCTCCACTCCTTTCCAGACAACTGCAGAATGGTGTAAAAACACAGAGTGTTGTAAAAACCAATAACCTTTGAAGCACACCCTCTGAGTAATTACCCCATTCCCATTTAATGACTTAAAGATGTTATATTCCTCTCTGATTTGGCAACAACAAAGATTTCGACCTTATTAAAACCAGCCCATCAGGAAACTACATGTCATCCTTTTAAAAAAGGAAAAAAAGAGGGAAAAAAATTCTTTCAAATCCCTGTGAACAGTAATTCAAGATACTGTAGCTGAAGACCCATGATTTGTTGCAGAGTGTCTGGGTGGTCCTGAGGCAGGAGATGACAACATTAGCTCTTTCCTTTGCCCTTCTAAGAAATGCTTTGATGATTCTCTAATATCCTAAGAATATCCCCCTGTGATTCTGCACTGGGAAGAGGCAATCACAGAGCTGGGATAATGCATCCCAGTTTTACCCAGGGCCTGGCCCTTGCTAAGATGGGATAGCTCAGAGCCCTTTGTTTCACCAGTTCTGCACTGACATCTGAGTCAGGATGTGTCCATGATAGTCTAAATAGTGATGTGAGCTCAAAAACATCCACAAACCCCCCACCCACAGCACACATCTGGCTGTGTACCTGATTTGTATGTGCAATTAAGGCACTCATCATCACAGCTCAAGTAACCAAGTGCTTGTTTTCCTGGTCCTTGGACAGATAATGATTGCAGTTCTTACAGCCAAAGTAAGCAAGAACATCAAGGGTGCATACACAGATGGGCTTTGTATTGTAAAAGTCTTGCCAGCAATGCAAGATGTGAAGATTTTTGAGTAACCTGTTGATACACAACATGGACAGAGTTCACTTGATGGTGCTGCAACCAGGTGGTTTTGAACCAGATCCCAAGCATGAGCAGAATATCTACCTTTTATCTGTATTATGCAAACAGTCTGCTCTCCCCAGTACAGCCCCACATGCAAAATGATTCTCATTTTTGGAGTGGTCAAAATCATAATCCATATTTTATGTCTTGGGCTCAACCTTTCAATTAATTAGAACCAGAGTGACTCGATCTGCTCTCTCCTACGTGCACTCAAGTGTTTGTTTGGCATTGTGTGGGCCCTATGGCTCAAATACTTTTTGCAGATGCATAGAATTAACCATGCATGTTTAGATGTGCTTGGGGAACACATACATTCATAGAGACGTATATAGCTGACCCTGTCACTTTCTTGTTAAACACTGTAAAAGGTATCAACTTTCTCCTCCAGATTTTAAAATTATTTAGAATAGGCAATAGTGGGGAAATACCTAAACCATCCTGTCAAATTAAGCGTTTTCTCCAAGACACACAATTATTTCAACTAAGAAGATGCCTGTGCAATGTATTAAAGAACAGAACGAACAACGAAAATATAAACTGACGTAAATGGATGGCCAATATACTGCATTTTCCCATTTGATTTTAATTTTCTTTTCCCTTCTCCCTGTTCTTTTTCCATCCCCATGTAAGAGTTTTTCTCTCTGCCTAGCCCGTATCATATTTTTCTCCCTAATTCACTGGGCTCACTTTCCTGCTTGTATTTTTTCCACAGTCTCACTTAGTAGGAATAAT
Source organism: Agapornis roseicollis (assembly GCA_002631895.1). NCBI lineage: Eukaryota > Metazoa > Chordata > Aves > Psittaciformes > Psittacidae > Agapornis > Agapornis roseicollis. The sequence goes on along the minus strand of NDXB01007503.1, from coordinate 216,122 downwards.
TAAGATTGGGTCAGATCTTTGAACCTGTTATTTGGAACAGGATTAAGTTCAAGCTTGTTCCACTGAACAAAAGCATTGGCTTCTTTTCCTTTCCAACAGACTCAGTTGCAAAATGGAGGAAGGTTCATAGGACACATCTACCAGGCAGAAATGCCAGGGACATCAAGCTGCTTCATTGCCTACAAGGTTTGGGTTCCTCCTACTGCTCACAAAGCAACTACAGCGATACCAGCCACAGTACAAACTCCTTCTGCCCAAGCACTTCTAAACCATCTGACAGCTTGGTCATGAAAAGCTGCTTGCTGTCCTGTGGGACTGGGAAGGCTGCAAAACCTGGATGTCAGAACCTGGATCCTGAAGTGTCCCTGCAGAACTGAATGCTGTCTGCACCATGTCCCTCCATGGTACTGCTAATATGAGGCATCCCTGACACCCAGCAATAGGCTTCGCTCCCTTGCTTTCCCCCATCACGGGCTCAGGCCCCAGGTATAATGCTTACTTTGTTCAGTTAAGTTATTCAGGAATTGTAAAGAGGAGATGTGAGTGAAGTCAGAATTTGGCCTGGCATTTTCATAATTGCAGGAACCCAGCTTTTATAGCATTAAAACCATATGAATTTAAATAAATCCTACTTCTCCTTCATCCCAGTGAGTAACTGGACTTAGACCACAGACGCCTTTTGGAGTCCTGCTGGGTTTTCAGCACACAGTGCAGCCCGTCCTGCTGGGGCTGTCAGAGAATCAGATTTCCTCCCTTTTTACTCTACAATAAATCTGACTTCTTAGATAAACCCACTACCACAAAATAACTGTGGGTAAACCCCTCTTATAAACTAAATGCCCACCACAACAGTAATGTCATCTTCCTCCCTGTCATACTCTTCTTCACTTAATTTCACAAGGTGTGACACTCACTAGTCAGAAGGGGAATAGCAGAACCAGAAGTAAATCCTACATCCCTTATCCTATTCCTCTGGGCTGGCATCGCATTTCCGATGAATTTTAAAGGCATTTCTTTTTCGTTATGGTAACTCGCTGGAAGAGGAAGTTTTTGACATTTTATGGATTTTATGTAGGTCTGGTAAGTCTGGAGCTTCACCTTGAGGAACAGCAGGTCTGCAGTCTTTCAGTGCTTAGATACTGCTAGATATGAATATCACTCAAATATACAGTAAGTCCAGTTTAAGGTTGTAATGTTTGAGAAGGCGGCTTGTTCTGGCTTTTAGGTGGCAACTGACCTCCTAGCACATCTCTGCATCCCTATGGCAGAGAGGCAGACAGCCATCAACACAGCAAGCAGTGTCCTTTCAGAGGTCCCATCTTCAACCCAAACCCAGCTTTTCTGCTGACTCTATCAACTTTTCTCCCTGACAGGTGGAGTGCAAGGAGAAGCCGTGGCATGGATGTGTCTCTGCTGCTTCCATAGCCTGAGCAGTGGGGGAATGACTTGCTCCTGCCTCCAACAGCTCCAGACCTTGGAGAGGTACTTTTTACAAGGGCATGTAGTAAACAGGACAAGGGGGAATGGCTTTAAATGGAAAGAGGGTAGATTTTAGATTTAGATTAGAAAGAAATTCTTTACTATGAGGGTGCTGAGGCGCTGGCACAGGGTGCCCAGAGAAGCTGTGGCTGCCCCATCCCTGGCAGTGTTCAAGGCCAGGTTGGACACAGGGGCTTGGAGCAAGTTGCTCCAGTGGAAAGTGTCCCTGCCCATGGCAGGGGGTTGGAACTGGATGAGCTTTAAGGTCCCTGCCAACCCAAACCATTCTATGACTCTATGAAACCCCATGTGCACAAGGGTTCCACCTCCCTAAGGGGTCAGTGCTGGCTATACCAGTGTAGGAAGCAATTCAGTTCACTCTGAAGATGGAAACAGGTACATTTTGTCAGCTGAGTAGTGCTGTAAGTTGGGAGTCTGAATGTGGAGCTGGCTACCAGCCCACTTGATAGGGAAAACACACTTGCTGAGGGTAAAAATCTGTATCAAGAACGGCAGTTTAGGGAGCACAGGTGCTTTACTATCCACTGCTGTGTTTACGGAATACAGCTCACCCTGAGCATGAGCCCACTCAGCACTTCCTACAGTGTCTGCAAGTGCAGTCAGCCTTGCAAGTATAACACAAACCACACTCTTCACTCACCCCAAACAACGGGGAGTAAGTGCTACCGTGTATTGAATTTACTCTGCCTGTTGAACCAGACAACTTATTTTTCAGCTCAGTGAACAGGAAGAGTTTTGTAGAGCTGTGTTAAAAGTGTACTTTCAGATGCAGAGGAATTCCCTTTACCTGAGGGTACTCAGTCCATTTTCCTTTATCTATTTGATGAGAGCCAGAAATAGACTTTTTTTGGTGTGCGATAGACAACATGCCATGAGGAGTCATAGCTAAAGGCTCCAAGGAGCCAATCCTCGCAACATCTGGCTAGGATAACCCTGGATATGGAAAACATAAATGTCAAGGCTTATATTTATAAATTGGAAGGGCCATGACGACATCTGCTAACAAGCTTTCTTCCAGAGTCCATTTGCTGTACATGGTTATTCACAGGCAACAATAAACATGTGCATGGATCACATGTGCGGTCTGCCCCTTCCTTTTAGTCACCGAAGGAACACACGCTCCAGTAACACACAAATGGTCTGTTCTCACAACACAGGAATACAAGTGTTTGCAAACCTCACAGCAAAGCTCTTGCATACCAGGCCACAGTGGGACACAATGCTGGAACAGACTAAAAATAGCAGGAGAAAAAACCCTTACATTAACACAGAAGATAGCCAAACCTACTTAGTGTTAACCCTTTCGGTGGAATAAGTGCCCTTCTTTTTTGCCTCGCTCCACAGGGGACACTTTGTACTATAGGTCCAGTCCTGAAACCTTGTTTTTATGACTAACTTTTTATGGATGCGAATCTCAAAGCTTACATAGAGTCTAATCTATTCAATCACGGTAGCTTAATAATGGACATTAAAATGAGCTATAGGTAAAATAAACTTGCTTCAACATTTATATCCACAGGAACCCTTTCTCCATCTTATATGCCAACTCTAAGTGCGCTTCTGAGAAATAAATGAAAGTGATCCAATGCATAAACATAAAGGTTTTGCTAACAACTTATTGTAGGTTTCTTTGCCTCTATTAGGCCCCCAACACTCCTGGTACTGGCCACCATCACAAAGACTGTCCATGATGCTGCCAAGTTGTCAACAGAAGGAAAAGCATCAGCAGACAGAGCCTGGGCTGCCTTATGATGTTCATGAATTTAGCGAAGAATAAATGGAGCAAATGCTATCTTGTCCAGTCTGCAGTGCCCTTGGTTACACATGCATCTGTGTGAAAATGGCAGGAAAAGCAAAGAAGATGAAATAACATGGAGGAGATCAACCTCCTGGTTAAAAAAAATGAGGAGCAATGCCTAGCTATGCCTCCTACCTACTGCAGTCTGCAGCAATGACAAATGACAATGATATGGTAGCTACAAGTGAGACATGCCCCATCTCAACAAGGTTCTGCTGGAGGCTGGTATAAGCTCCAAAAGCCCACACTTTCATTGGTATGGACTGACTGCAAAGTGAAGTGCAGTGTTTGTAGGATCACCACTTTCTGCAAGGTGAACTCAGAGAGGCAGAGGTGAGTGCAGAGGTCTGGGGATGAAGATGGAGATGCTGGAGCGGTCCTTTCCTATTCCTTGCTCCAGGGCTCATGCCAAGTTCATGGAGCCAGAGTTAAAAACAGCAGATCAAATGAGTATTGGAGAAAGAGAAAAATAAAGGAGAAGATAGAGAATCATGGAACTGAAAAGTTAACAGGTTATCCAAAATAAAGAGGAGTCCTGGCACTGCATGTGGAAATGAGACTGCACTGGCTGAGAAACAGTGGAACAAGTGGGGATGTGCATCGCAGAGAAAGATATTATCATAACTCAGCAGCTGCTCCTTCTTGAAATTGAATCCTAAGCAAACATTTTGTTTGTGCTGCATCAGACAGATCTTAGGCTGCTTAAAAAGCTAGCAATGGTAGGGCTATGGTCAGCCCAAGTCAGGAATACAGCAAACTGGGGCAGCTAGAAATATATAATACAGATTATGTTTACGCAACGCATCCCAAATGAAAAGTAGAAAACAAGAAAGGAAGACAAAGCTCTTAATAGGTTCCATAAAACATCTTGCACCGTATTTTCAATCTTAATCAGCATTGAGAAGGAAGGAGCAGAAAGCTCTCTTGGATAACCAGTGCTGAAAAATATCTCACTGTTCAAAAATCCAGGCTTTTGTGTGCTCCAATTTTGTTACTTGTTCACCTTCAAAAATATGGATTTAATATCCATGATGGGTTTAAATTTCATGAAAACAAAATGCCTAATGCATTACCAATAATTTAGCTTTACGAAATAAACCTAAAATCTAAACACAAATCAAGCCTCTATTTCCAAGAGACTCCAGTGTTCTTTTATCTCTAACAATTTTATTTTCAGGCATTTATAGCTTTCATTAAAATAGGGTTTGCATACTGCTCTATGTTAATTGTTCATACTGATGGTGAGACACTGAAGCAATATGAAGGTAAATATGCAAGGCTTCTGCTTATTTTGTTGTAAGTTTATCTGCACTCCTTTCATCACACATTACAGAGAACAACCATTGAACAAAGTAAAACATACCCTTCTTTTTGTGTGTCTAGCAGGTGAAAGCGTGGCTCTACATCTTTTCAGCCCCATCTGGAGGATAACAAATGAACTCCTTGACTTTACAAGGGGAAAGAAGTTATCTCTCACAGCCAGCTGACAGGGAGGGTCTTTTAGCATGGAGATGCTAGAGTTTTAGACATGAACACCAGGACTTCCCGTCTGTTACTGCGATGCATGAGAGAGTTGTGTGCTGAGCCCAGGCTTCACAGCTTTAATTAATACATTCTGTGCACTCTGACCAACCTGATAATCCAAGAAGCCTCAATAAGAGCCATCTAGGGAGGGAGGATATGTCATCACCGTATCATATGTTACAGTCAGGAGATTAACCTCATTTATACTGCACTAAGTTATATCGTGCTGTTATTTTACTTCTACTAGAGAGCTTGTGTACTTGGGGCTGTGCAAAGGGCACGATGAAAGAGTTGCCAATGTCAGTGCTCGTTTAAAGGAGGCATCAAGCCATCTGCTCATTTTGAAGGCGGATCAAATGGAAACAGTAAGAAACTCTTAAGGGGAAAATGCAGTATTTCCCATGCTTTGCTCTCTGCTCAGGAGGAGCTGAAGACACCTTCACAGAAGCAAGAGAAGCATGCAGCACTGGGAGAGAGAAGGACCAACTGAACCACTGCTTCACTGCCTCAAATATCCTTTTCTGGCCACTATATTCACCAGTTCATAAAAAAAATGGGCAACCTAGGAACAGATTTTATGCTCGTTCACAATACCAAGGTTCAGCTTCCACTGAGCAACCAAGAGGGAGCATTTGTCTAGAAGGTGTTTTGAGACCACTCAGCCTGACAGAAGGGTCTTGTACCCAACCTGTCAAACCATGAGACTTTTCTGATGAGCAGATATTTGCATGCATGCCCTAGAGATTGGGGGGAGCCACTGATAGGGACTGCGATGATGAAAGTTTCCCCAGAAGGAAATCCTGCCAGGAGAACGCCAAAGGAAATGGTATATGGAAGTGATAGAGGAAGGGGGCCACAAAACACAAGTGGGTCCCAAACAGCAGCAAGGTATGATAAGGGAGGGAAGGTGGGCTCCAACACACCTCTGTTCTCACTGTTCCTGCCTGCTGGAGTGGCTGCTTTGGAAACCAGGTTCATTATAATACATTAGAAACATCCTGAAGCTGCATCCTAATCCTTGATTGAACACAGGGCAAAAAAATGCAATGGTGGCAACTGCTTACTGGACTCCCCATAAGCATCAGTAGGCATGTACTCTCCAAGCAGTATCCTTACCAGGGAGGCAGATAGAGTAATTTAAACAAACAGGGCCCTGGTGATGGAAATATCAAGCTCAAAGCTACCATATGGAGGGAAATCATCTGACCACAATTTACCTGTTAGACTTCAAAAGTGTCTAGGTCTCCTCTAAAGAAAAGCAGTCTTTTCTTTAATGAAGTTAAGTACTGTATTTCAGCACCGTGTGTTGTGAAAAGGAAGCAATTTGGATTCATTTACTGAAATTTACCTTTCAGATGCAGTTAAGTGAAATTAAAAGTTTGTCTGAGTTGACAGAGTTCTGTTTTCTATCACTGCATTGTCTTGAAAGAAAGGATAACAGGCTAAGTGCTTAAATTCCATCCAAACTGATAAGGTTCACTCTGTACAGACACACTTAGTGCAGTTTATTACACATTGTCTCCCTTCATCCATCACTGGTATAGCTTTTTTAACCTAAAATAACTCTTGCTTCTAAAAGAAATTAATATTTGTGATGTTACTGCATTCATCTGGGGTTGAATAGTCAGCACTGGGCTATCAGAGAAATGCCATTTCCAATGACAGAGGGAATTCATTTTGCTTCTCACTAATGGTAGGTTTTGCAGGACTAAGCTTACCTCTGGGACAAGAATTTCTTTTCTCTTCAGATAACATTTCTTTTCCTTTAATTTCTTTCCCATGTAAGTGAAGCATCTGTGTGTCCTCACTGTCTTTCCAAACACCATCTTCACACAAATCCCTTCCTCAGCAGTAGGAATGAACCTCTGAATTTGCCCATTACATCCTCTCTAATTCTTTATTCCCACCACTGTATTTCTCTCTTTCCTATCCCCCAGATGCCATCGCTCATTCCAAACCTTACACCACCTGAAACACCCTCCCAGTTACTAACTTCTCTCCCTCCCTAATGGCCCCATAAGCTGTAATGCTCTACCCCAGCTGTTCTCCTGGTCTGGTTTTGCTTGTAGCCTTAAATTGTTTGCCTGCTAGAACAAAGGCGCGATCCTGATCCTTTCCTCATGAACTACTCTGAAACATCACAGACATTTCTCTATTCTTTCAATTAAATAAGCAACTCATCCTAAAAAGCCAGTGAATGATCTGTAATTAATTATTTATATTACAAGGGGAAGCTCAGCTAACACAGTGTCAACAGGAACAGTAACACACTGTGTATGCCAAACTGCAGCCTTTTAGCCCAAGGGTTTTGCCTCCCCTCCCTGCTGCCCCAGCTGGCTTTTGGCTACAGGAGCCAGCTTGGGTTTAAGTTTTGTCTAAGTTCAAATTCCTCCCAAAGACAGACTTCAGATCTGCATATTTCTGCAAAACCAAGTAGTTAAAGAAAAAAGTCCCGCTCCTTGGAATCGCCCATTTAATTCTGATTCTTGAAAAACTATTTCAAACACAAACTGCAGCCAGGCAGGACTTGTTCATTTTGTTTAGATTTGGGGGGAAGGAGGCAGAAGGGAGAGGAAACCACACATTTCATCAGCATTTTTTATTTTCTAATAGCCTTCAGTGTAGCCGATTACCCAGGAGATCAGCAAATCATAGCTCTGTCAAAGACGGGGAGAAGACAGAGCAGAAGCTTTCTCATCCTCCGCAGCAGTACTAACCCTCCAACACACAGATCTAAACACCATGCACTCGGGGGTGCCAACTCAAATGCCTCAGCTGTTAAGACAGAACAAAAAGGAAAGGACAATCTCCAAGGTATAGCTGAAAGTAAATACTAATAATGATGTGTGACATTAAATGATGACTCATTTTTCACAAGGCCATTTCAGATTGTAGCTATAACCTCAGATCAGACCCGAACAACTCTGTGAGCTGAAGTCTTAGTGGAACCATTAATTATGGATTTCCTGGCTTTTATAGGTTGGAGTCAGACCTTTGATGTTCCTTTAAGATTGTTCTCCTGTGTTCATTTCCTTTGTTTCTGTGTTGGTAGCTTGAAAAAACACCCCAAGATTTCCATGGAAGTGTATGAGATAGCCCAGAAATGCGTAGTCTATAAAAGCCCTGCAATTCATGGCTCATAAAGTCCTCTAATCCATGGTCAATAAAGCTTGGAAAAGAGCTGTATAAACCACAGTCCTTTCACAGTTCAATGAGGTTCATAGAAGAATCAATAATCTGGTTGAAATTCACCTGGATTTGTCCTCCACCTGTATATTTCTCTTTGACTTTTCAGATTGAAAGGCAGTTCAAACAGGGAGACCTCACATAGAAACTAAGCTGCAGCTTTCACACAAAAGCCATACAATGACCTAAATCATAGAATCATAGAATCAGGGAATAGTTAGGGTTAGAAAGGACCGTAAGATCATCAAGTTCCAACCCCCCTGCCAGAAGCAGGGTCACCTCACACTAAACCATATCACCCAAGGTTTTGTCCAACCTGGCCTTGAACACTGCCACTCACAGCTTCCTTGGGCAACCCATTCCAGTGCCTCACCACCCTAACAGGAAAGAATTTCTTCCTTATATCTAAACCTCCCCTGTTGAACCTGCTACCCCTTGTCCTATCACTACAGTCCCTGGTTGTCTTTCTGGGCTGCAAGTGCANCTCACCACCCTAACAGGAAAGAATTTCTTCCTTATATCCAATCTAAACCTCTCCTGTTTAAGTTTGAACCCGTTACCCCTTGTCCTGTCACTACAGTCCCTAATGAAGAGTCCCTCCCCAGCATCCCTATAGGCCCCCTTCAGATACTGGAAGGCTGCTATGAGGTCTCCATGCAGCCTTCTCTTCCCCAGGCTGAACACCTCCAACTTTCCCAGCCTGTCTTCATATGGGAGATGCTCCAATCCCCTGATCAAGTTTCAGGTGACAACAGGTTATTTTAGAAAACTCAACCTGGAAGAAGAACCATTTCAAAACATAGGACCATAGCTCAAGGTAATACTATATGCAGAGACCTCAGTCCATCTATCACATGGGGGACTCCAATTTAAATATATGCAAATGCACAATGGATCTATGGACAGGCCAGAGTATGAACTTCTAGTACACCAATTACCCATCAACAGTCTCACTGTTGAGCACTGGTAAGCACTGTTGAGGCAACACAACAAAGTTCACATGTGCAGGTATCACTCTATTGCCCGTATCATTAGCCATTCTAGCTGTTTCCTCCCCAAAATGATCACACTACAAAGCCTGGTGACAGGCTCACATTTCTGCTCTTTCTTGCCAATCAGAAAGGAACCAGTTAGAGAGAACTGACTGTTTATTGTCTTGTGCAAGGTCCAGCTTGCAATTATTGCTGATGAAACCCAACTGCCAAAAGCACAATATGCAGCAGCTGGTTTATGAAAGTTGAGACCCCATCCAATTTATGGGGAAACCAGAGCTGGTTGTGTCTGATTTAGCTGAGCAGTTTGTATTTTTTGTTTTGTTTTGTTTCATTTCCAGGAAAACACCAGAAGTTCCTCCAGAACTGTAGAATCACTAAACCCATCTGAAAGCACTAAGGCAGACTTCCCTTCTTCCAGCCTTTCCTCATTTCTAGGCCTGTGATCTTGCACTAATGTCTCCCTGGGATCTTTCAGCAAGGCAGACAACACACAGTGTCTGGTTCATCACGCTCATGGTGGGAGCGGAAACTTACATTTCCTTATTCCAGTCTCCATCCTTGTGAAATGGAAGTAGAGGGATTAAAGGTTTTGATTCAGATGAAATCTCACAGGAGCACAGCAAATAATTTAACTCTAACTGGGGAACTGCCCTTTCAAATGCTTTTCCTAGGGACATTTCTTACTGAAATAAAACCAGCATAAGGCATAAAAGTCCACCAAAGCTATACAAGCACCACTGCTTTAAGCCCCCAGCTGCACATTTCCACAGCCATATCAGGTGCAATATCCAATATCATCTCTGGCTGGATAGGATGGGTGCAAGAGGATTGTCCCTAACTGTCAGGCTTCCAGCAGATCTATTTAAGCATCACACTTGCATGACATGTATGGTGAGCTGGACCAGACACCCATGTGAAATGCTGGGACATCATGGGACACCACAACTTAGCAGCCCCCAGGCAGAAGCAAGAGAGAGAAGTCCCTCAAGGCAATCAACTGTGTTGAACTTAATTAATTCATGCTTAAACATCCTCTGTGGAGAGGATTCCAGCACTGAACACAATTTGGGAACAAAACACACAAATCCTTCTTATGAAGGCTGGCGTCAACCTCAGAAATTGCCTTCCCATGTTAAGATTAACACGTACCACCTTAACAACAACCATTACCTCACTCACCCTGAGAATACAAAAAGCTCTCAAAAAAATGAGGCAACTTCTCCATTAAAAAGAATGAATTTTAAAAAAATAAATAAATCCCCAAACACAATAATGTGGAATTTTTTCCTTAGCAAAGGGGGATGCCTTTGAGATATGCTTTCATTTCACTAGCAAGGAATTTAGGTTCTATGAAAACAGGAATAACAGTAATGTTCAAAGACAATCATTGCATGTACAGCTGAGCAGGCAGTTCCCAACAGATTATTTATTCGTTTAACCTGTTAGGCTGTTTATCTACTCAGGACTTGGCCCGGATAAAGGCACTAAGAGCTTCCCCAGTTTTAGAGGTGGGAGAATAAGTTGCCTGGGAATCCTAAAAACAGACATTGAGAATCCCTGGTCAAACATGAAGACTTTTATTCAAACACTGAATGGGAATTCTTAACCTTGGACCAAGATTGGAATGGCCATGGAAACATGCCTACCTCTATTCTCTTCACATAGAAGCCTGAGAGAAGTACTTAATTTTGCCTCAGTTTGCTGTTTTCAAGGCAGTTTGAGACGTTAAAACATTTCAGCCCCAGATCACAGTTAATACTGGAAGTCAGGTATGTCAACAGAACGTTAAAGAATCCCAGACTGGAAAATGGGCAAATCTTTGGGCTGAAAGCTGACAGCAAAGATTAGAAAATAATTACTGTAAGAAAGAGGGCGAGCACAGAATATTTTCCATTGTCATTTTTTCCTGGTTTTACTCTGACAAATCTTTGTTTCTGTATATTTTAAATATTCTAAGCAATAGCTTTCTTCTTTTACTTTTAGACCAAATGTGCCCAGCAGCCTTCTATCCAGTTCTTCATTAGGCTCCAAACCCATCACCTCACTCCCTGTCTTTCCCATGCAGCCTTTTGCTAATCCTTCTTATGATCTAATCACCAAGAGCTGGGATCTGTAAGAGGATTGTCCCTAATTGCCAGGCTTCCACCAGATCTATTTAAACATCACACTTGTATGACGTGTGGTGAGCTGGACCAGACACCCATGTGAAATGCTGGGACATCACCCCAGTTAGGAGACAGCAGGACAATGTCCATGAAACCTATGACTCACCTGTCTTCTATCCGAACCCAGAGGTCATTGAACTGCCTCTGGCGATGGTGTTTGTGCTGCTTCTTGTGCCATTTCTTCTGTCTGCCAAACTCTTCCAGCTGACTGATACTGTCTGGCAACAGGAGGTGCGGAGACAGGCTGTCTTCTTCATCCACCTGCAGTGGCTTCAGGGAAGGAGATGTCAGTGGGACCTGCTCAGAGAGCTGGACAGCGGGCAAGGCTGTTGCTGAGGACCCTTCCAAGGCTGGGCTTGTCTTTGTCATCCTGGAGCTGCAAAACACAACATTTAAACATTTGATGAGTGAGGCATCATGCTAAGAAAAATGGAAAGCAGAGAACTACACTCCTCAGTGGGTGCTAAGAAGGTATACAAGGAGAAAGGCTTTTGCTTTGGGCATCAACTGAAGACAACAGTGGCATTTCCTAGCAAGCTTTCAAGTAAACACTAAACTGAAAAAAAGAGGGGAAAAGCAGTTGATATGCTATTGTTTTCTGGCATTTTAATGACTTCTTATAGGCTTGAGAGTCTGTGTTAGGCATCAATGTTACCTCCCCCACTGGGCTGAAGGTTAAATGGCAGAACTGTGAGGGAAACAGGTACCTTAACAGAAGCAGATGTTATAGAATCATACAACAGTTAGAGTTGGAAAGGACCTTAAGATCACCAAGTTCCAACCCCCCCTGCCATGGGCAAGGACACCTCACACTAAAACATGTCACCCAAGGCTCTGTCCAAACCAGCCTTGAACAGCTCAAACTGATGAGATATTAGTTCCTTTTTCAGCTTTGGATATCATCTGTGGAAACCAAGTAGTTGTTTTGACTGCAGCAATAATTATGCTTGTTCATCTGAATTAGGAGTGACAGGGAAGCTCAGGCTGATGACAGAAGTACGGTCTAGTAGCTAGGCTGCCAGGATAGGATATGTGAGATCTGAACTCTAGCATATTTTGTACAATGAAGAAATGAAGGGTGACTATGCAGAAAAAGGCCTTTATATTGTTTTAATCTCCTAGAGTTTCACTAGTTTTAGAAAAAGGCAGTACAAACACTCTCCTTTGACATGTGATACATGTGACATGTACCATAGATACATATATACATACATACATGTTACATTTGTGAGCTAAGATATCTGAAACAAGACTATAACAAACCAGTACTGATGCAGTGATTCCTCCCCAGACTTCAGTAGACGTTCCTGTTTGGTCTTTATTGCAAGAGAGAAATGTCTGTCCCTGGGATGGGCTAGTGAGTTGTAGGTACAGAAAATGGAAGAGAATTAATAGGTAAAATGAAGCTGTGGTCTGCAGAACTATTTCTATTACATGGATGCTATGACTTTTATGACAGAAACAATTAAAGCCACGTGAAAAGTTCTGCCTCCTGAGTGAAACCAGTAAGACATTTTAATGAAAAAGTAATAAAAATCCTAAACTTCATTGGTGACAATGTACAAAATGTGCTGCAAGTGAAACCACATGTTTCACTTATGGAACATTTTGTTCTCTTCCAAAAAAGTCACATCCAGTACTAATGGCAGCTTTTCTTCTTTTTCAGTGTTTCTGAAGTCCACTACAATAGCAGTTAAGATGGTCATCTCTAGTTCCGCTGCATCATGTTTCACCCAAAGCTTCTTCCAATAGCTACTGATAATTAATCGTTGCTACTATGAGAATTACTGGCAAAAACTACAGTAATTTCGTTATTTGCAGCCAACATTAGTGAAATTCTTCATAGATCATATGACAGATACAGAAAAGAAACATGCTTGTTCAAGCTAATCCTAAATTCTCCAAGGTTGCTTATGTTAATAAAAGACATGAGAAAATCCTGTATTTTGCCTCTTTTTCCAAGCATTCAGACTCTCTGTGTGTCCTTTTCAAATTCCTTCATACTCACTCCATGCTCTATTTTACACCACAGAGATCTGCTGGTTCTAGTTTTCTTAATCCACTAAGACTTTCTTCCATGATTAATATCAAGGATGAGTTTTCATAACTGCAGCAGCCTTGGTGCTCTTCAAAGCCTTCAAGACAACTTAGGCTGCGACACAGGCTCCTGGCTGAAGCAAAGCCAACTCCAAACTCATGCAGAAGGAAAGGTTCTCATAGCTTTGCATTGGGTGGGTCCCTCAGGCCACAGCAGACAGTTCTTAATCCTTATCCAGCCAGTTTAGTGCTGGACTTGGCAGTCCTGGGGTAACAGTTGGACTTGATAATCTTAAAGCTCTTTTCCAACCCCACTAATTCTATGATTCCATGGTCAGTGAAGTACCAACACGCTTATGCTGCCACTTAGCAGCCTGGGAGGTAACAGTGTGAGAGCTTGGATAGGATGGGTTAGGCAGGTAAGGAAAGACCTGAACAAACATCTTCAAACTCCATGTGGGTATCTGCAATGGCAGCAGGCAGTGATGGGTGGCAAGAAGGTACTAGTCTGATTGCCTGCTGCACTTACGCCAAAGCAAAGGGAATACAAGCTGGTTGATACTGCCCAAAGGCAGCTCATTCTGGTACCCAGATCCTCCTGCAACCCAGCATCCATCTGCCGGCTGGGGAGAAGAGTACTGTCCTGGCCACAAGGCTGTGGGGGGCAGAAACATGTTAAGAAAGCAAGAGAATGAAGCAGACAAGAGAGCTCAAAGTAGACAGACTATGTGATCAACACAGATAAAACTGTGCTGTTACGAAGATTTCTGTTTCTATTGACATTCTTCTCTTGCCACCAAAAGTGTGCCTCATGTTCTGAGCAGTCAGTAACTCCCTGAGACACTGAAGGCAGGAGTAGCCCCTAGGTCAGTCCACATCTGCCAGCTCAGCACTGGGGCCACTATTTGGTTGAATAGTCTTAGAGACATCTGAACACATACTTTCCCCCTTTAACACCTACTATTTTGTTACATGTGTTTACCTTGCTCTCAGCTCCCAGTAAACTGGAACCAGTAGAAAGGTGTTTTTATGGGTTGAGATTTTAGAAACCACTTAAGACGACTGGCAGCTCACTTCTTATTAAAATTAATGAGTTTGGGCATCAAAATCCCAGTGGTGGCTTTGAAAGCTTCTAGCTTAATTGTTTCCACTACCATCACATGAGCCACAGGTTGTAAACTCGATATTTCAGAACATTCTTCGGGAAGAGAATAAATAAACACTGCAGAAACGTTAAAATGTTGTAACCTAAAGAGGGTTATAAACTAACCACTTGTACTTTAGAATCGATGCAGAGGGAATAGCTCCACTGTGGCAACTGCATATTACATTTAGTTGATACTTGTTCCATTATTCCTATAGTACTAGTAATTACCCCAAGACCTAGGAAGGACTATTGAAGTCTGTATGTTGATGTGTGCTTACTTCTTTCAAGGAAAAAACCCCAAATTCAATGAAAACTGATTTAATATATCTGTGGACCTGGCTGTTTTCGAATCTGATCATCATCCTGCAGACATTCAAGCAGAAGTAAACTCAAAACTCTTCATCTCACAGAATATTCTAAGAACACTTACAGATTTTGACTCAAAGTAAAGTAAGTAAAAGTAAAGTAACTCAAAGTAGTTTCTACCAGAAGACAACTTCCCCATTGATTTCAATAAAAATCTCATTACTGCAAAGGGCTTGGATTTATTAATATCCTAGATTTCTTCCCCCTAAAGAAAAAGACAAAAACCTCCCATCTACAGCAGAATACCTGGACAAAAGATCTCCCTTTTTGTTAAGCTTTACTGTTAGATTCAATCGATCATTTCATGGATTATTTCGTGCCTTTCCTTCGGACTCAGTCTCAATGCACTCTGTTATTAGCACAGCTGCACTGTACAAAACCATGGGGATATAATACACTTTTTTTTCCACTCCTTCAACATTGCTGAGACAGCTTTTCAAGATACATAGTTATTTTGGAAGCCAGTGAAAAAGCAGGGCTAGTTTTCGGTTTGTGAGGCCACAGTGCTGAAGAAAGAGTGAGAACGTACCACCCAAATATCTTGGTCCACGCGAAGATGTTGGAGATTTTTCATGAATAACTTGATACAAGCCCAGGCTTAGAGGTTCCACCCATTTTGAAATCTGTCATTCTCACGCAGGGTGGTCTTTGAGAAGCTAAAAGTATTTCAGGCCCTTAGGTAGGTTTTCCTCACTTCTGACCTTTATTTCCTTCCCTGGGATGAAGAGTTCTGCAAAACAAGTTCTCTAAAATGACTGAGTCCACGTGAGAAAACTTGGGAGTCTTAGCAAATGTCCTACGTGGTTTGGTCCTAAGGTACGGAAAACAGTGAAAACAGGAAAACATTTATTCTTGCTAGTTCCTGAAAACACTTAATCCACAGACAACCACACATGTGGTTTTGTTTCACTGCTGGTGAAATTTGCCATCCTTTTCTAAATCCTTTCAAGAATTAAAAGAACAAAACAAAACAGACAAAAGGTTTAGGCTGAGCTCTATGCTCCATTGGGCTGTCTCCGCATTTCCCTCTTTGCTTTGTGGTCTCTAGTGTTGCTCTGTGCTGACACTGAATAGAAAATTGACTCATCATGAGGATTTGCTAGGGTTATTGAGTGGATCTGGTCAGGAAAAAAGACATTAACATCATGAAGTCTTGTAATAGCTTCTTTTCGTAATTCTCAGGCTTAAAACTGTACAGGTCCCACTTTCATTCATCCTCAAACCACGTGGCAGTCTGGCCATGCCTTTTGCCCATACCCAGGCAAACATCTCCCTATCCTTCTCATCAGGTACCCAATATCTGCAGCTTGGAGGGTTGTGACCATCTCTGGGCTTGATAACTTCCTCTGTAGGATGAATCAGAACATCCATGTTTCATTCCTGTTCTGAACAGCCCTTGCAAATAACCTATGTTTCCCCACCAGTGGAGGCTATGTGGTGTTAACACTATACCTTGCACCACACCTTATCCCCACCAACAGGGATTTTCCCAAACATTGGGAAAATGGTTCATTGACCATTATCTGAGGGGAGCATCATGCAGAGCAGACTCCACTAACACCTCTGCTCACTGGCCCTACCAGAGTAATGCTAGTAACATTTGAGGTGAGAGCCAAATGGGCTTCAGCAGGGCCAGGAATTTGCCCTTGCTTTAGCTCATGAGACAGGACGTGCCTTTGCTGACCATACACATCTTCCACACAACTAAATCATCAATTTAATCCTTTTTTTTAGCACTCTTGCGGTAACGTTTCTGTTCCCTCAGATATGTGCAGAATCTTCTAAAATGCAACTTTGCCAATTTGTTATTTGCATCTTGCCTTTGTAGCGTGAGCAATGGAAAAGCTTAGCTCAGAAGTCTGCCATGTTTTGAACGTGCTTCCAAGTACAGCAACATCACTGAGGTTTTTCTCGCTTCAGTTTTCAGAGCTGTCAGACAAGGAAAGATTTTGTTTCATCAAGAGAGAAGCTGTGGTGATAGTGAGGAATGTGTGATGTGGCAGCTTTATCCTTATGCCACTGTTCTTGGGATGCACCCGGATGACAGCCAGACACTAAGTTAGGAGCATCTTATTATAAACGGGTTTTCATAAATTCCAGTTTGGGAGTCTTTGTCAAGGCAGGAATTTGTCAGACCATTGCACGCATCCTTGCTCGCCTTGCCACAGGCCACAGAGACATCTGCTTCTTGGTTTTTTTTTTCCCTACACATCCCTCAGAGAGAGCAGTCATGCACACCCACAAGACGGGCACCAGAATGTCCTGTTCCACAAGAAGTCTTACTTGTTTTTCCTCTTCTATGATAGGATGAAACTCACATTTTCAAAGCTCTTGGGAGAGCAGCAAACAAAGGGAGAACAGAAATCCAGGCAGGAATCCTAACACACCCCAGAATAGCTTATAGGGCCTCTTGGATTTAGACCATGGTCTTTCACATAACTAGGTGACACCAGCGCACATCACCAAGATCTCCTTCAAGATTAAAGCGTATCTATATATAAATAAAAATGTGTGTGTATATATATATATAAAATATATATATATATATAAAATATATATATATATATATAAAATATACATATATATATAAAATATATATATATATATACTCACATGATTTCTTTTTTACCGGAAAGATAGTAACTCCAAAGAAAAGACTGGAGAATTAGATTCTTCCCATACCTAACTTATCTGAGCTGTTTTAGGTAACTGCTGCAAATTACTGAGGATGAATTTGAGCTCTAGAGGCAGCAAAAGAGATT
Source organism: Agapornis roseicollis (assembly GCA_002631895.1). Lineage (NCBI taxonomy): Eukaryota > Metazoa > Chordata > Aves > Psittaciformes > Psittacidae > Agapornis > Agapornis roseicollis. The sequence goes on along the minus strand of NDXB01007503.1, from coordinate 198,642 downwards.
ACCTGTGAAATGCCTGATTATTCACTCACCTGATTGGTTTAATTATCATGAGGTTATTTTCTTTAGGACGCAGTTGCCTTCAGCCTGGGCACTGAAGCTACAGCATTTCCATGGCTTAACAGAATTTGGAAACAAAGTTGTTTTTTGCATTTTTGCACCAAAGTCAACTACATCTCATGAGCAGTTAAATTAGGTTAAGTGATTAAATTAGATTACAGTCCACCAAACTTGGATGGTATCGCTGGACTCAGAATCCATGTCAGACTATTTATTTGGGAAGAATCACCGTTCAAGAACAAACTAACAATCACTGCTGTTAGTTTGGATGGGAATTTAGTCCTCAGTATAGACAAATAGATATGCAAACCCTTAACTCTGTGCATGGAGTGAAAAGCTTGTGAAGTCAAGATATTCCCATGGGTGGCGATGTTTTCCTTCCCAGTTTGAGAAACTATAAAATAAGAGAAGTAGAACTTACTTGTCTATTCCAGTTTGTTAAAAGTGGAGCAGATCTAGGGCAAAGGAGCAAAATGAAAGCTTTCTGCAAACTGGAGCAGCTGAATTTGGTGAAAAAAAATAGAGAGAGCAGCAGTAACATTTATAACTTGGCATTTCCACATTTTCATATGAATTCTTTGATGTCAGAAAACTCAAAATGTTTCATTTCAGCATTTGCTGAGCAAAGCTTCCAATTTCTTTTTTTTCAGTGTTCTGTTTCCAAATACTTAAATGCTACAAAGTGGCCCTTTTTTGTTTAAAAATTGATCCCCTGCCTTTAAAAATGTCCTCAAAATGTTCCACTTCAGGTTTGTCTGAAATTATTTCCCCTTCTCGACTTTCTGGTTCAATTCCTGATCTGAATAATCCATTGTTCATGCACCTTTAGTGTAAACCATGTAAGCTGCACACTCCAGCCTCAGAAGATGGGCTGTGCCAACAGAGGAAGAATGGGTCAACCCTGTAAGTCTTGCTTCCATCTTCCATGTTAGTAGCAAATAAGATCCTTCTCTCCTTGTGTCACACATAGCCTCACCTCAGACTCTATTCTGTCTTACTATCACCATACCAATTTAGTGATAACCTATTTCCACTTAGGTAGCTTGATTTAAGCAGAATGTTCATCATACAGCTGCCTTTGGTGCCCCACTGTTGTATGGAAGTTGGACTTAAAAGTTCCTTGGACAGAATACCTATTGCATAAATCAAGATGGGCTCTTTTCTGCTCAAGTCTCCTGGTTCAACATGAGAGCATGAAGCTATGTAGCATGGGTTTTGTTCTGCAAGTCTACCTCACAGAGGAAAGGGCTTCACATTCAAATTACAGCTCCTGAATCCTGTAACACTGAAAGACCTGCCACACAGTGCTAACTGAAATGTTTCAGTGGCTTCTCATAAATGTTTGAGTGCTGACTTTGCAATGAATTTGTAATATTTCTGCTTTTCCTCCATGATTTTGGACAGAAACAAATACTGGAGTATCAGCATTACCTCTGGAGTGGAAATCCTGACTGGTGTCCAAATTTGACAAGAATACTTAGGGTTTCTGATGAATATAAAGTGATGGCACTTCACCACAAAAGAAGATTTTAGGATTGCATTTTTATTGAAATGGAGTATTTTCAAGCTCTATTCCACAGATTTTTTTCTGTTATTGCTTGAAAATCATGAGTAAGAGTAAATATATCACTCTTTCCTTTTAATAACTTTTTAATAAATGCATATATACTGCTTTAATAAAGAACATTGGTGGACTTATTACTGGGCAGTGTAATCTCTTTCCTCTTTATAAGCTCTCTGATCTATGTTTCTTCGAGGTGATGTCATATTAATTATACACAGCAGATTGTTCAGGGGCTGGAAATTAACTTTCATCATCCAACAGGTTCTGCAAAGCATAAAATTCTTCTCCAGTTTGGCCCAATCTGTAACTCCAAGTTTTTCAGGTCTAACTGGATGCTGGGGAGGGACTCTTCATTAGGGACTGTAGTGACAGGATAAGGGGTAACGGGTTCAAACTTAAACAGGGGAGGTTTAGATTTGATCTAAGGAAGAAATTCTTTACTGTGAGGGTGGTGAGGCATTGGAATGGGTTCCCCAAAGAAGTAGTGACTGCTCCATCCCCGGCAGTGTTCATGGCCAGGCTGGACAGAGCCTTGGGTGGCACAGTTTAGTGTGAGGTGTCCCTGCCCATGGCAGGGCATGAATGATCCTAAAGTCCTTTCCAACCCTAACCGTTTTATGATTCTAATTGTGACATCTCCAAAGTTTTGGTTTGACCTTAGGTTTTGGGCCACTTCTGATTCAACAGCATATTTATAGTGGTCTGAGAAGCTGGACAATGGTGATCAAATGCCACCATCTCATCTCAGCAGTTCTGAGCTCAGACTCCAGTGACCAGAAGGCATGTGCAGGGCTGATCAAATACTTCTTTTACCTCAGGCTGCTACCATCTAACTAGAAATAATTATCAAAACTCATTTCTCTCCTACTTCCATTTTAAGTCAATGAAGCTTCTGATGTCTATGGCTCTCTGCTCCTCTCTAAGCACTGTCAGATACTGGGACACTGAGCTGCATAGCGATGTGTAAAGGCAGGCCTACTAACTCAGCTGAAAAACTATTCTTATCTCACTAGTTTCCCAAACCATTCCTGGTCTTAGTATCAGCATAGAAAAGAAAGTGAGGATGCATTTGTTCCATCATAATAGTTGTCATCCAGACAGGTTTCAAGATTAAGAAGCTGATTGACAACTCCCGCCACCCCCAACCTGGCTGCTCAATTTTGATTCCATAATAGAATTACAGCTAATACACAATTGTTGTCTGTATCTCACTCATTTGCAATCCAAACTGAACTGTGCTCCCAGTGTGCCTCCTTTGGGAACTGGTTTCTGTGTTGGATCCAACTGGAAGAGTCCGTATTTTACATCACATCTTAAAAGCAAACTCTCTACAGAGACATCAGCTGAGCAAGGTACCAAACGCCTAACTTGAGGGACTAAAACCTTTTCACTCGCTTACAGACTTAAGCTAAGGGCAGATGTACTCAGTGATGCCTGGCACTGTTTCCTGTGCTCTGGTGCTCTCGGAGCCAGGTCCTGGCAGAGATGAAATACTGGGTGGATCACAGATCTGTACAAGCATGGCAACTTGTCCTCCCTAAGTACCTTGTTCAGTCCAGGCTCTTACAATTGCAAGATGATAGATAACGTAGGCACATAATTATCTGCTATCACTAGAAGGAGAGAGACATGGACCACTTAAACTCAGCAGCAGGCAGAAGTATGGAACCAAAGAGCCGCAAGAAGACCATGCCTGTAAGAGATCCCACATCTCTTACACCAAATCCACTTTTCCTCTGTGTAGCTGACACTGTAAAACATCTGATCTGCTTAGCCATTGATGGCTGCTGAGCTAAAATAAGGAACACAAAGCCTGCCTGCCTTTCTCCAAAACACTGTTATAGCCCACTGGCATTTTTTTTATCACAGAGCCTGAGTGTTTCCAAGTAAAGAACAAAACAGTTGTCAGAAATCCTATTCAGACAACACTTCAGCCTGTCTGTGGGCATTTTTACTGCGTGGTAGTGGGCAAAGCCCTTCAGACATGATGAAGGCATAAGAGCTCTTCATTCAGACTCCACTTGCTTTAATATCTAATGCTGTTCTATCAACTCTAATGTTAATGGACTTTACATAATGTCTTTACGTATTAGCCTGGTTTCACCTCAGTTCCCTCTCTGTATTAACTCATACTGATGAAACTGCTTGTATCAAATACTTATTTCTGTCTGACAAATCCATCCTTCATTAAGCTTCTTCATTAATGAAACATGCACATTGTTGCTGAAATCTTAAGGAAGAAAATACAGGTTTTATATTCTCTTTTTTGCTTGTTAATTGAACCCTTTGAGATCAGACCTTGAACTACAGCTTGAATACCTAGGAGACATCTGAGGCCACAAGAAAGATTGATTTTTAATGAACTCAGGCAAATCTCACTGACCAGTTACAAACAACAAAGCCAAGGTCTGCTCCACAGGAAATATTTCTCCTTCATTGCAATGTCTATTATTGTTGTTGGTGCATTTAAGAATCCCAGAAATAAACTATACACACATTAAAGAGCTCCGTCTCAGCTGCCTGATAAGTGAAGGGTATGAGACGATGACAGATACACCCAGAGCATCATGAGGACACAAGGACACAGCACTCAACTGTACAAAAGTGCAGCCTCCCTCCCTGAAGTCTGCTCTAGACATCATTGCAAAGGAGCTTTGGGGGTTCACCTGCTCCAAGGAGTTACCAACATGGCTAAAAACACAGGAAGAAGAGGAGGGTCTGAATAAAGGCAGTGCGTCCTTCCTCCTGCATCTAACTGGTTAGCACTGGCCAAGAAGAGTCATGGAGGTCTGCTTAAGTCCCCTACCAAGAGCCTCCACTGAGAAAAAGGGGAGAAGAATGATGAGTCTTTGGAGCAATTCTGGTGCCAATGGAAGAAAGGGAGGGCATGTCTCTGCATGGCTCCCAGTGGCTTTCTGCCAGCCCAGCACAAGAATTAGGCCAACTGCCTTCCTTGATCAAGACCCTCAGGTGCCCTTTGTGTAATTTCTGCAGATTTAACTTGTCAAGGGAAAATAATAAATCAGACTGGGGATTGGCAGTGGTTGAAACCTTCACTGGGGGTGCTTTGTGAACGTGAACGACAAACGTCTCTGGTCACAAGCTTGAGCAGAGCCAACTTCTACATAAACTGTTTAGACAGACACACACACATGTAAACCCAGTGATTAAGCCCACAGCTCTCCTTCCATGAAGAGAACCCATGAAGAGGGAGTGGAACACCAGGAAAATGAAAACCACTTGTTCTGCTGCTCCCCAGAGCACAGTAAGTCACTTAGAAAGCCTCCTCCCTCCACTGTATGTGCATGTGTGTTTTCTTAGTGTGTGTTTGTTTGTTGTTTGCCTGGAAATGCTTTATCCAAGCACTGGTCCTTTGAGAGGGTATCACAGCCTAGTACTTGTAGCACTGCCTAGGTACTGAAAAGCATGTACTATCACACGCCTAACAGACGTCAGAGACTCATCAAAACTATGCCTGGCATCTGGCACGGGTTCCAGCAGTCACATTAGCTTCTTATCACTGCACAAAGCTGGAAACACCTTGAGAGTGACCAAACTAGGCCTTCTGCTGAGGCAGTGCTGTAATGCAGCTCGAACTACAGAAAAGCCAGTATTTCTCTGCTAGCAGAGGGCTTTTGATCTCAAAATCATCCAACTCTCAGCATAATTGGGTAATTTAAAGTTGGGTTTTTTTAGCATACATTATTAAAGTCAAGCATCTTCTCTATTCTCTGAGAGTGCACCCTTCTACCAACCTCACGGGACCAGATTGTCTCTCCAACATGGCCCTGCACTGGAATACACACTTCATTTTCAAAGGGTCTGCAAGAGCAAGGGCTCAACATCTATGCTTGCAACCTTCAGTAAGCTTTCAGCACTGCTTCTTAATCCACACTGAGTATCATTCCTTGCTGGTTCTCTTGAAAAGTCTCCATCTTTCAGTAAGTGAGGATTCCTCTCTGTCTCAGTTCACCTTCCACTGTAAGGGATTGGTTCACAGCACAGGTCAGGGGTGTTGCCATAGCCAAAAGGGCCCCTAGAACCCCATTTTCTTCTACAATGTCTGCACAGTAGAGCTGAATTTATGTTGGGGTCAAGATACAGAAAGCTCTTGACTTTCGTTTCTGCTGCTGTGGTCTACCCTGGCAGCTAAGATCAACCCTGGTTAGGTGATATCTCCATACCACAAGCATGAGATTGACAGGCATGTACCAGGAGACACCAAGCCCAGAAACAGAAAGCTGATACGAATCTGGGCTTTCACTGGAAGCAGTTCCACACAGGAAACATCTGTACAAGAAAGTGCTGAAAGGAGTGGGTGAGCCTCAAGCACTGTAAAGGAGACTCAGATGACCTCTGCGTCATGATCTGCGGTGGCTGAGATGTGTCTTGTATTTATTGAGAGCAGAGCATTGCCAGTGCTTTCACAGCTCCCCATCAAATCCCAACAGGGAAGGGATCACACAGTGGTTTAGGCATTAGTAATTTAAATAACACTAAAGTAGCTGTGCTGTCATTGTTTCCCCCAGGGAGTTAAAAGTTCTTTATGCCATAGTTTTCCACCCACCCACAGAGATAACTCCCCTCCTCACATGAAGACAGTGAGAAGAAATACAGCAAAGACTCAGAGATGCTGTGCTGGGGTAGGGCCACATAAGCACTGTGGACAGATAAGTGCGGTTCGGAGTGCAGAACTGCCACTTTGTGCTGTTGAAATGCTGCCCATGTAAGATGTTTTAATTAAAACTGCAGAATGATTCATCTGACTCATCTCTCTGCAATGAGAATGATCACTTGGGGCTGCCCCAGTAGGCCCACTGAGACTGAGATGTTAATTCTGAATGGAAGCACAAGATACTGAAGCAATGCTCTTTTCCTTAGTAAATGATGACATCCTGCATGCATGCCTGTCTGTCTCTTGGTCTTCTCCCTTCTCTAGTAAGACTCAATCTGACAGCCTGTTGAACTGAGTTATCCCAAGCAACACAGAGCTCAAAAAAAGAGTGCATGTCCTTATTTATATGAAGGTAAGCAGGAGGGAGTCAGGTTTTATGAGGAAACGCTCATGCATGAGCTCAGCCTGTTCCTAGATACCAGTGCAACAAATAGAATGCCCATAGGATCCCTAGATCCCATCAGGTCTGCTGTTCACAGCCTGACCAGGGGCTTCTTGGAAAGGCAGGGGAGGTAGGGAGGGAAGTGGGACAGTGCACCCCATCAGAGAAAAAAAGCAGAAAATAAAATGAGTTCCCAGGTCTATCATCTCATTTCAAACACTTTTGGTTGCCTGTGCATTTCATTTGCTGCCTTTCACTGACTTGAGTGGGAATTGCTGACCATTCAGCTATGGTCGCTATCTGTATGAATGCTTGAATACACAGAAATTGCCCTACATTCGTGGCTGCATTTGTAAAATATACAAGCAAACAAACTCCCAGTTAATACTGCTTTCTTTCAAGTCTATGTCGTTTCTCCTTGAGGGGGATGCTTCTAAAATTGCCTCTGGGATTTAAAATCTCAGCCTGCTAAGTGTCAGTGGAAGCTGTGCTTCCCAGTTTCATTTGCAATGTAAAACCTCATCTACATATAAGTTTGACACACATGCAAAATTCTCATTTAACATTAACAAGAAACCACATGCCTCTAGGGAAGAAAGATGTCACAAACACAAAGCAAGGTTTGCTTTGATAAAATGGTGGCAAAAAGCCAGTATGTGCATGTATTGACTGCCTGTCAATGAATGGAATGACCTGCTGCTCCTGGGAAGAGGTCTTCAGCCTAGGTAGCATTATGAAGGGAGAAAAGAGGCATCCAACAAAACCGTATGTGCACCCAAATCAGAATCAGAAGTGAGGACACAACAAGATCCTTCAGATCTGCATTTGTCAGGATGGGAGAAGAAGAGGAAGAGCCACCCACCGACCTGGACCAAAACACCACCCAGGTTTAGAGAGCCTTGATTCTTAGCACTGCTTATTTCAGAAAACAGCTTTTTCTCTCCAAAGTTCATGCAGGGACTTCTGGATCTTCCTTGTGCTGGAATGCGGTGCCTTTACTCTGTGGGTTTTAGGAATAATTCCTTAAAATGGCTTAAAATGATGTTAAATGCCACAAACACCAGCAATGTTACAACCTAAACCCACTACAGCAACAGAGGTTTACTGCTCTCCTTGTAGAATCATAGAATTGCTTATGTTGGAAAAGACCTTTGAGACCATCAAGTCCAACAGCTAACCTTGCACTGACAATTCTACCGCTAAATCATGTTCACAAGCGCCACATCTACATGTATTCTAAATACATCCATGGATGGCAACTCAACCACCTCCCTGGGTAGCCTGTTCCAATGCTTGACAACCTTTTGGTGAAGGAATTTTTCCTAATACCCAGTCTAGACCTCCCCTGGAGCAACTCGAGGCTGCTTCTTCTCATCCTATCCCTTGTTACCTGGGAGATGAGACCAACTCACACCCTGCTCCATCTTCCTTTCAGGTAGTGGTATACAGCAACAGGGTCTCCCTTGAGTCTCCTTTTTTCCAGACTAAACACCCTTATGTCTCTCAGCTGCTCCTCATCACACTTGTTCTCCAGACCCTTCACCAGCATTGCTGTCCTTTTGCGGACCCGCTCCAGCACCTCAATGTCTTTCTTGTAGTGACAGGCCCAGAACTGAACACAGGATTTGAGGTGCAGCCTCACCAGTGCCCAGTACAGGGGGATGATCACTGCCCTGGCCTTGCTGCCACACTACATCTGATACAGGCCAGGATGCTGCTGGCTTTCTTGGTTGCCTGGGCACAAGCTGCTCATGTTCAGCTCCATCAATCAGCACCCTCAGGCCCTTTTTTGCATCAGGCAGCTTTCCAAACACTCTTCCCCAAGCCTGCAGCACTGTGTGGGGTTTTTGTGGCCCAACTGCAGTAGCTGGCACTGAGCCGAGCAGAACCTCATACCACTGGCCACAGCCCATTGATCCTGCCTGCCCAGATCCCTCTGCAGAGCCTTCCTACCCTTCATCAGATCCAACGCTCCCACCCAGCTTGGTGTCATCTGGAAACATACTGAGGGTGCACTCAAATCCCTTGTATAGATCATTAAACAGATAGAGATATTAAACAGAGCTGGCCCAAAATCCTGAGCCTTGGAGAACACCCCTTGTGACCAGCTGCCAATTAGATTTAACTCCATTCACCACCACTCTTTGGGCTCAGCCATCCAAGCAGTTTTTTACCCAGCAAAGAGTACACCTATCCAAGCCATGAGCAGCCATGTAAATTTGTTTCAGCTAGCAGTGTTTTCTTTCCCTTTCCAAGATCAGAAGGAGACAATACCGCAAAAGTATCTGAGATCCATGTGAACCTTTTTTAGCCACTGTGGATTGGGATTTACATTCCAGAGGTATAATGAACCCAAGAGACGCAAAGATGTGGGTACACGATGTTATTAAACCCTTGCAGATTATCCCAGTCTCACTCAGTAATTTAGCCTTTCCTTAATGATGCTGGCATGTACATGAACTCTAGCCTTTTGCACAGCTCAATGCCAAGAGAATCCAACAACTTTGCAGAGGCCGAGCAGCAGCCCTGTGTAGTCCCCTGTGTTAGAGCTCTGGACAGGCTGTATTGTTTTTCTTCAGTGGAGGGGGAAAATGTTTCTCTGGGATGCATTTCACATCAAGGACAACAGGGAACTGTTAAGCTTTCCGCAAATAGGCTGGTATGCAACTTCCGAGCACTCTCCAAGGAAAACTTTGGAACACTGGCCACATCTTTCCAGCAGGGATTTCATGTAAAGTAATGTTAATGCTCCATATCCTTCATCCTGATTTATTCCTGCTTCATCCTTGTTTCAAAGTGCTGCCTTCCCTTCAAACACAACATGGGGCTCATCTCTCTGAATACGCACTTTGAATACTGGGGACTCCAGATTTGTATCGGCCGTTCAAACATAAACAGGGATGTGCTGTCTCGACAGAGGTATTTCTGTGACTGCCTTTGTTTTTGCAAGAGTCATTTGAAATGTGAAGCTGGGGTCAGACAACAGGAGATTCAAATCTAGTAGCCAGATAGGGCAGCAGATACTAAAGTGCTCAGAGCTTGTCTATGACTTTACTGCTGAGTTGCTGCAGGTTAGCATGAAAATCTTAGTATCCCTGCTTTGACATGCGTCTTGGAAGTCAGTGCAGACAGGCTTCAGCATGCTCTTACCCCCAAATGAGAGCATAAAATTAGGTACCTCTTCCTCTGCAAGCTGTCACTAGCAGAGAGTGGCACTGCAGAGCTGTGAGCTAGTCTGGCTTCCCATACAGCAGTAGAAAGGACCCTAAATCTATCCTTCTGTAACCTTTTGCACCCTGTGGGACCACCTGCTTTCTTGCCGTAGTCAACAGGAGTTATCACCATGCTGGATGTATTAGGCTAATTCTTGGTGCTTCTCCTGACCGGCTGGAAAGTCAGAAATCTGTGACAGTGGTAAAGAATCCACTTGTAAAGTTACTCTGCCCTTACAAAGGCAGAACAAGTGTCGTCCATGTGGCCACCCAGCTGAACAAGAGGTCAAGGTGAAGGCTCAAACAGATGATTCAGTGTCTGTCCCACATTCCCTGTGTCCCCATCTTTCTCTCTAAATTTGCATGTATTAATTCTGAAATTGGATTACTGTAGTAGTGTAGTTTTAGCAATCATGACTGCAGGAAATTGTCTGCAATCAGGATGTTCTTCCATTGTGTCAATTGACAGCCACTGCGTCTAGATCCATATACAACATCTAATCCGTTTTTCCTCCCTCCTGTTTTCTATTCACAGGTCCATTTTTCATTCTCCCTGGAACGCAGAGCATTTGGGAGTGTAGGTGGAAAGCCAAAGTCTTTCAACACCCACTAATAGAAATTTGTTTTATTAATTAACTTTGTGAGAAGGAAAAGAAAGAAGGAAAGAAAAAGAGAGCGCTGATCCTCTGCTCTGAAACCATGAATCACTGCGCAAGAGAAGACACGTCCTCTGAGACACCAGAGGCTGCTCCAGACAGAGGCAGTGACTGAGTTGCTTTCTCAGAAGTCCTGAGTCATCAAATCCCCAGGAAATGGGAAACATATTGGCATGATGTTTTCTTGCATGGAGCATAAAGGTGAACCTCCAAAGGTTCTGGAGACTGGTTTAGCTTGTGGAAGGATTTTAAAGCCTTGAAGCTTCTCTAAGGTATATCTGATCTGGAGCTGGGTACAGGATTCCCAACACATGATTTACTGGATGAATTAAAGTCTTTACATACTTTACAGATTACATATGATTTTACTTTGACTTCGCATAAAAATGATTCACTGATTATGACATGAAAATGTATTCTGGCTTCAAAGTTATTTACTGTGACAAGTGCTTCATATATTCACCATTCTTAATTTACTAGTGCTGTAACAACTTATCCCTTTTTGGCATTCCTGCTCCTACTACTGGCACCTAACTAGGAGGAGCAGCTGATATTCATGCTTCTCAGTCTGACCCTTCACCATGGTTCTCCTAAAGGGACATCCACACAGTCATTTCAGACCCAAAGCTGGGCTGCAGCCAGTGTGAAGACGCCTGGCTTGGATACTAGGAGTTGTTAAAAGTGAGACTACTTTGCACCAAAGTGTACCAGACATGGCACAGGATCACATCACATATGTATGTTAGAATGACCACCGACTTGTGGGGGCAGCTCTGGAAGGTTTCAGTAAATTTCACCAGCTTGCCACAAGATCCATCCACAAGGAATCATATGGCCATGCCACCAGTCACACAACGCTGTTCTGGAGGGTTTCTAACACCACTTAAAATGTGAAGAATGTCCCTATGAACAACTGATCCCTCATGAAAGATGGAAAATGTAATTGTCAGTGTATTCCTATGTAGAAAACTGTATCTCCAACTGTTTTCTTTTAAGGCACAATTCTTGAAGGAATTTTAGTGAAAGTGTCAATGAAAAATGTCACTTACTCCCTTTCTTCCCATTCCTTTTTTAGGAACTTGCGCATGTTAAAGAGCTCCCTGCAAGCTAAATTACTGGCAACTACGTTCATGCTGAATCAAGCAGCTCTATTGATTACAACACAACCCACAGACCTCCTGCTGAAGGATAAAGTCAGCTCTGAAAGTGGAAAAGCTATCTGTCCTAACGTGTGAGGTCTCTTTGCCTGACAATGTGATAGGGAAGGTAAGGGAAGTTGGCGCTGCAAAGGCAGAGTGACAGCAAACAGACCACAAGCTTCCTTAGATAAACAATGTCTTTCAAACCACACAATACCACTTGATATCTTTGTGCCCCTCGAGCTATTACAAAGTGCAGCTGCACTTCAGCCCAGATTGATATCACTTGGGATGGAGGCCATCAATCCACAGGACAAGTGCAGGCTGAATACACAAACACAAGGCTCACACAATTCTCACTGTTCCGATATAACGCTGGAGAGGGGATGGTGCAATTTTTCCAAGGGCTTAAATGAGACTAATGACAAAGTCTGACTTGAGCAGGGGGCCCAAGTCCTTCAGATAGGAGGGGAATCCATCTCACAAAATGTTAAGTCAACTAAAACTAACCAGATCTCTCCAGCAATCGATTTGGGACAGATATCTAAGACACCCCTCAGCAGTTCTCTGGAAAAGCCAGTCTATTTCACATTGACTATAGTAAGCATCTGTACAACTGTGTGAACACACTCTTAGTTTTCTACCAAGTTCCCTCATGGCTCCTCACAAAGACAGGAGAGAATCAGCAACAATCTCATAGTAACAATGACCTCTGAAAGCTACTGACACTGATGGAAGCCTTGTTGATTTCACTGCAGTTCGGATCACCTTTATCTCTAGTTACTAGAGACCAGGATTTTTATCTTATACGAATGTCCTTAGGTGAAAAGATCTGCATTAGAGCTGGCTGGAAGCAGGGAAATGATGAAAAAAATCAGCTTCTCCTGTGGAAACAAGAACTGAAAAGTTTGGCTAAGAAATAAAGAACTAGTTCTGAACTTCTAAAGTCTCCAAGGCTCTGCAAGTTGACTATGAGATAGTTTATGGAGTATGGGATACAGATCTCCTAAAACTAATGGGCTGCAGAGCAGCAGAAAACCTAGAAATCTTAGCATTGGCTGCAGGACAGCTCAGTGATGAAGCTGCCCTTGAGCAAAAAGAAGCAAGCCCAGGTTCCCCAGTGACCTTGCATGCAAGTTCCCAGGGAGTGGAATGATATGGAATATGAAATGATTTTTTTCCAAAGAAACCAGAAATTACGCCAAGGATAAAATCTGATTATAGAGAAAAGCTGGTGTTCCATTGGGAGAACTACTCAAGCACAAAATTCCTGAGAAGTTCTGTTCCATATTCTTTCACCAACCCCATGAATTATCTTGCTCTTTCCCAGGTTTCTTTTAGCAAGTTGCTAAATTCCATTCTTTCAGAAGGTGTTCAGCATTTAAAGGGGTCCTAAAGCACATTCACTGCCCCTAAGTAAGGTGTTGCTCAGGAAGTGACAGGATAATTAAGTTTCTATGGCTGAGAACTTGTACATTGACTTTGCTTCTGTACCACATCTTGGAGATTTGCTTACATTTCTTTTCCCCTAGGAATTACTTCAACTGGCTCAGACTTCGTGGCTGTCAGGTAATTATAGACAGAAAGACAATTCAATTGCAAAGGGGACATTTCAAAGGCACGTGGGAATCCCTTGAAAATGTAACGTGCATATTTTCATGACAAAATATTTTAAGTGTTACGTAGTCATATTCCTCAATGTTAGATGAGACGATACATTTGCCAGTGTGTGCAGATGAACCCCATTTAATCCCTATACACCTCTTACTGCAAATTATGCTGTCAGAGACCCCCCCCTAAATAATGGGTTTGTCTTCTTCTGAGGGAAGGAAGCTATTGAAGGGAATGTGATCTTCGGACTCAGACCAAGTGAAAGATCCAAAGGTTTATGATAGGATTCAGAAGAACTGCAGCATCTCAATGGGGAGATTATTCCACCACCACCACCACAAAGAAAACCCCCAAACCCAAAACAAACAAACGAAAAACCACCCAAAAATGCATTTTTCCATGTCTCAGAAGAGATGGGATCCTGAATGGGCTAACATCGCCCCAGCTCTTCTTTTTTTTCTCAAGTAACTCTGTTGTTTCCAACACAAGTGTCACAGCTCTCAGAATTCTCTCAGAATCTGTACTTATTTCATTACAACTATAACATTTTCCCAAACATATCCTGAACATCAACAGCTAAGCAGAGAGGAGTAACCTTGCCAGGCTGGTACCAGAAAGTTGCTTGGGCATTCCTAGGCACTTGTCAACCCCTTGGCATCCATAAGTTTCTGGGATGCAATCTACTGAACTGGCACTTCTATCAATCTGGGGCTGTGGGGAATGTTATGTTAAACATTTTCCTATTTCTGCATATCACCTTGTGAAGGTTAAGGATCCTGATGGAGTGAAATGGCTTCATCACTGCATGTATTTTGGGTGTGCTTTCATCCCACGGGGAAGAAGAAAGCATTCATCATGGAGTGAAGACTTCCACTAAGAGACAATGCTGAGTAGGAGAGCCAGGGCCACACAAGGTAGGATGCTATAGGAAAAGATGAAGAAGCAAGCTTTTTGCTTCAGAAAGAAGGAAAGGAATAAGCTACAAAAGCTTTCGCCAGGAAGTTCTAACATAAAGAGGAAGGCAATTAATTTCTACAGCAGAGCTCTGAGAGCTTATAATAAGCTCTCGGATAGGCAGAAATAAAAGCTTGTCCTGATTGCTCCCATCCTGAAAGAAGGTAGCATTGAGCATAATATCAGAGAGAGCAGTCTGATGGAAATGAGCAGTGCTGCATACTTTTCTGGCCAAGAGAATGGTGTGCAGTACATCAGGGCTTGGCGTGTGGCAGAAGGTCAGAGCCAATCTGAGAACCCAGTAACAATAGAGTCATCATGGACACAGGTGCTTCCGGGCCTGATCTTGCAATTTGGCTGCTTCCAATTAAATATGAAGCAGCTGTGGCCCTTTATCTACTCAACTCACTGGAATCCATCTGAGGGGAAACTTTCTCCCCTCCCCTCACTCAAAGCATGGAGCTCTGCTTTCTGAAGACACAGAGAAGCAGGAACAGCCAGTTGGCAGGAGCCCCACAAAAAACAAGTTGTCTTTTCTATGTCAGGGCAAAGCAATGAGATACTGATTCAGCCATTCAGTTTCCAATGCCTTTATCTTGGGACAAGGAGGACAGCCAGCAAAATAAGAAGCAAATCTGAACACTGTTGAAGGCTGTCAGGCAAACAGATGGGAGTCGCTTTCCCTCAGGCTACAAAATAAACAGATGAAGCCAACGTGAGGATAAGTTCTCAAGCACTTATGGCAGTGTTCTGCATGCTGAATACAGCAGGGTTTCTTTTACAGAACGGGATTGAGCTTTCAAGAAGGTATTTTCATCCATCAGCTAGTGGGATTTTAGGAGAGGCTGAGGAAGGTCAACACCGGGCCATCAGGCAGACCAACGGGAGCTAGGGGATTTCAGAAATCCAATCAGTGAGAGCTCCCAAACAGCTCCACAACAGCTAAATGTACTTTAGATGAACTTCTCTTTGCCAGTTCATTGATTCTGGAGCCATCAACTCCTCCATGCCTTGGCTATCTCATCTAGCCTGCCAAGCTCTCACTTTACTTTTCCCCAGTACCTTAAGAAAGGCAGAACTTGGCTCAAATGTGCACTTGTCGCTAGACAAGCAGGAATGTGAGACTCTAGGCATTCATTCTGGTCAGCTCAAAGAGGAGACATTTCATGACCCATGCATAGCATTTTGGACACAGAAAGCCAACAATCTTCAGGGTTTATCCAGCCTGTATGTAACTGAAAGAATAAACAGCTTTGGTCTTTGACCTGTTTCACTCTTCCCAAGGCTTTTCGGATACTCAGGAACAGTACTAGTTGTTTTATAAAAAGACATTCTCTTGTCCATTCTGAAGCTGAAATGGATGTGGCAGAGCTTAAGCATCATACCACCCCACCCCACCTATTTGTGGTATCACTGCTTCATTATTATTGAACAATGAAGATCATACTACTAAGAATTTCAATAATAAAGTATAGGAACAGACAGATATTAAAGAAAAATAGTATTTGCTGTTTTGGCAAGGCAACATCTGTAGTAAGTAGGATGTAATATGAGTGTTTTGCTAAAGTTGCTTTCATCATTTCAAATAAGGGGGCTTCTGACATAACCTGAGAAAGACTGTCCTGCAAATTACTGTCAAATCACTGATATTCAGCCAAACCCACCCTCAGTGTCAGTATAATATACCTCCAAACATTCCTATGTGCTCAAATCGTTCTTCATCCTTCTCCACACAATCCATCCACAACAATTTTTTGATTCCCTTGGCCAAAACATAAGCATGCAGCTGCTTCAGGGGTTTCTAACCCTTGCATTTTTTTCCACTCCCACCAATCTCTACATTAGAGTCCAGCTGATCTTCCCTGAACACGATTCAATTTTTCAGTGCCAGAATGCAATGTAGTGAGCTTCACTCCCTTATACAAGTTACTTGGAAGCAAAGCAGAAATGTCTCTCTTGGGTTTCAGCAAAGGAGAAAAATACCTCTTATTTCATGTACAGCTTCACAAGAATCAAGACAAAAACACCTGCATCTCTACAATCCAATCCACGAAACAATTTCTTCTTGCAAGCAGTTCAAAATTCGTTGAGCTTCTACTTGTTTATTCTGTGTTATACATGGGGTTAGTAGAGTCACTCTCCCAAAATGGTTCCTCTTCTGGGCCTTTATAACTGTTTTCAAATATCTTTAGTTTATCTTTTACAAAGAAAAGAGGAGAGCAAAAAACAAAGGCTAAACAAAAATGCAAGGCTCCTTAAGACTCAGTTACAGCAACACAGAATGACAGACTGGTTTGGGTTTGGGGGGATCTTAGAGATCATTCAGTTCTAACCCCATGCCATGGCCAAAGACACCTTCCACTAGACCAGGTTGCTCCAAGCCCCTGTGTCCAACCTGGCCTTGAACACTGCCAGGGATGGGGCAGTCACAGCTTCTCCCCGTAACCTGTACCAGCGCCTCGCCACACTTGCAGTATCTAATCTAAATCTACCCTCTTTTAGTTTAAAGCCATTCCCCCTTTTCCTATCACTACATGAATTTGTAAGAGGACCCTCTCCAGCTTTCCTGCAGGCCCCCTTTAGGCACTGGAAGCTGCTTTAAGATCTTCCCAGAGCCATCTCTTCTCCAGGATGAACAAGCCCAGCTCTCCTATCCTGGCTCCAGAGCAGAGCTGCTCCAGCCCTCAGAGCATCTTTGTACCCTCTTCTGGACTCTCTCAGGTCCACATCCTTCTTATGCTGTGGGCCCCAGAGCTGAATGCAATTCTCCAGGTGGGGTCTCGTGGGAGCATAACGTAACCCCAACATCACAATGATTGACTGGCTGTGCTTTCTGAATATGCCATCAACTTTTATGATACCTGTGTCTGACTAGACTGTCTTTTGCAGCTTGCCCAGAAATCATAAAACACAAGCTATTCCAAAATAAGTGAGACAAAATAGTTTGCAGCAGCCTTCTTGCTTCTAAGAGGGAGCCCCAGCACTTCTGATGACTATAGCTGTAGGACAATGAAAACACAATCCCTGATCTCTTAGATCTGGGAGTCTCTTTTTTATCTAAAGGCAGAAAGCTATTTCCTGCAAATACATTTAAATTCTCTTTTATTTAAACATTCCATAATCTTCTACTATTTCTGCACCTTCATTAATGCAATTTAGTGGCAACTCTGGACTTCTTTACCATGCCATTTATTTTTCTTTCTGTATTCTCATCTAAGACTGGCTGATCTGCCTGGATCATCAGACCATAGGAAAACATACAGAGCATCTAATCTTTATGGAGTACAACCACCACATGTTCTCTCTTAACAATCCAGTGCTTCCACACAACAGTATATTCTTGTATTGGGTCTGGCTGAGATGGAGTTAATCTTCCCCACAGCAGCCCTAACAGTGCCTTGCTTTGTATGGGCAGCTACAAAGGTGTTGATAACACACCACTGTTGTGGCCACAGCTGAGCAGTGCTCCCACAGCACCAAGGCTGTCTCTCCAACATTTCCTCCTTATCAATAGGCTGGTAAGATCTTGGAATCAGACACCACCAGGACAGCTGACCCAAACTGACCAAAGGGATAGTCCATACCATTGGATGTCTGCTCAGCAATACGAGGTAAGAGAAAAAAGGAGAGGTAAAGGGGGGGGGGGGGGACGCCACTAACCCCAAA